>CAUYON010026332.1:0-47480 GCA_963573935.1 Arctocebus calabarensis | reverse complement strand
ATTAAATCATAGCTGTGTACATTAGTGCAATCAAGGGGTACAATGTGCTGGTTTCATATACAATCTGAAATGTTTTCATCAAACTGTTTAACATAGCCTTCATGGCATTTTCTTAGTTATTATTGTATGAAGACATTTGTATTCTGCATTTAGTAAGTTTTGCCTGTAATCCTGTTGGTTTTGTCTCTCTGGAGAACTATGACTAATACAATGTGTGTGTGAGCATGTGTACTGGGTGGCAGAGGGGTTTATTTAAGAAACTGGCTCATGTGATTATGGAGGTTGGCAAGTCCAAACTCTGCAGGGTAGCTATCAAACTGAACACCCAGGGGAGAGCCAGTGGATGCTGCAGGTCAAGTCCAAAGGCCTCTGCTGGAAGATCTCCTCTTGCTTGAGGGAGGTCAGTCTTTCGTTCTAGTGGGGCCTTTAACCGTGTCAGGCCCACACACATTATGAATGGCCATCTGCTTTATTCAAAGTCTACTGATTTACATGTTGACCTTCTCCAAAAAACACCTTCACAGAAACATCCAGAATGTTTGACCAAATATCTGGATAACTAGGCTCAGTTGTCACAAAATTAACCATTACATTCATGAATACACATCTTTTTGCAAATGTATGAATTTTCGTATGAACTAGTTTTTAATAACGTAACTGCTGTTTCATGAGAGATGAAGAGTTATAGGCTGATACATAGATATTGCCACATTATGCTTTGAAGAGACTACAGACTGAGGGCTACAAACTCCAACAGTATATGGGTGAGTTTGGGCTGGTGTCAGCCTGGCTCCTTTGAGTAGGTGTTTCTCTAAGCCTCTGATTTTTTTTTTTTTTTTTGAGACAGAGTCTCACTATGTGTTCCTTAGTAGAGTGCCTTGGCATCACAGCTCATAGCAACCTCGAACTCTTGGGTTTAAGCAATTCTCTTGCCTCAGCTTCCCAAGTAGCTGGGACTACAGGCGCCTGCCACAATGCCTGTCCATTTTTTTTGTTGCAGTTGGCATTATTGTTTAGCTGGCCCAGGCTGGGCTCCAACCTGCCAGCCTTGGTGTATGTGGCTGGTGCTGTAACCACTGTGCTATGGGCACTGAGTCAGTATCACTTATTTTTGCTTCAGGACCTGCAATTAGAAGCCTGGAATTCACTTCTCCCCTAACACCTTTGCTCATTTATGCTCATCCACAATTTACTTGCTTACTCCCTAATCCAAATTAGGCCAAAATCTTGCTACATTGCTCAGGCTGGTCTTGAACTCCTGCCCACATGATCCTAAAGTGCTGGAATTACAAGTGTGAGCCACCACATCTGGCCTCAAAAGTTTTAGAGATTTTAAACAGTTACATAGAAAACATTGGCACCTCTCACATTTAGCAAAGATGAGAGTAGAGACCACCTACATTCATACTTCTTGAACACTGGGACTGAGAGCTGAGGCCACATGGATGTCGAGCAAGACAAGGGGAGGTGAAGATACAGAGCCCTGGAACTCGCTTGCACACGTGCTGGAAAGTAAATGGTGTGGCCGCTGTGGAAAGCAGTATGGCAGCTCCTCACAAAATTAAAGTTAGCATTACCATATGATCTAGCAATTCTAGTGGAATCCACTTCTAAATATACATCCAAGAGAATTTAAAACAAGATCTCAAAGAGATGTTTGTTCCTTCATGTTTATAGCAGCATTACTCACAATAACTAAAAAGTGGGAGCAACTCAGATGAACAAATACACAGCATATGGTAATACACATGAATTACAGGCTGCCGTAACAAAATATCATAGGCTGGGTGGCTGACACAGCACATAGTTATTTTCTCACAGTTCCGGAGCCCAGGAAATCCAAAATGAAGGTTCCAGGTATTTGGTTTCTACTGAGGGTGTTCTTCCTGGCCTGCAGGCGGCTGACCTCTGGCTGTGCAGGCACATGGGGGAGGGAGCACAAGCTCCCTGGTGGCTCTTCTTACAAGGACACCAATCCCATCCAATCAGGACCCAACCCTTTGACCTCCTTTACCCTTAATTCCATCCTTGCATGCCCTATCTCCAAGTACAGTCACGCTAGGCTGGGGTTGGACTTCAAATGAGCATTTTGTGGGAACGCACACAGCCATAGCAACACGCACTGGAATACTGCTCAGCCTCACAAAGGTAGGGAATTCTGCAACCCGCTACAAGACTGGTGGAAACTGACTCCATGATGCCAAGTGACAGAGCTGGACACATTGTATGATCCCTTTATGCAAGGGTCGTAGAGTAGGCAAATTCACAGAGACCCAAAGCAGAATGGAGGTTATCAGGGGCTGCAGGGTGGAGGAATGGGGGGTTACTGTTTAATAAGAAGAGAGCTTTGGTTTTGCAAGATGAAAAGAGTTCTGGAGATGGGCAGTGGTGATGCTTTTGCAACATGTGAATCCTCTTAATGCCATTGTACATTGCTTTTGCTTGTTTTATGTATATACCCAGGAGCGAATCCATATGGTACTTTTTATAACATCTAGTACTTTGTTGAGATTGTTTAACTTTTTCATTTAAGAGAATTTATAATTGGTTGTTGGAGAATTTTTATGTTGTCTGCTTTCAAATCATTGTCAGATAATTCCAACACATGATTCACCTCGGTGTTGGTGTCTTTTGATCGTCTTTTCTCATTCAAATTGTGAGTTTTCTTTTGATATGCCAGGTGACTTTGGACTGTAAACTAGATACTGTGTTAGGACGCTCTGCGTTCTGTTTAAACTTTTTGTTTCAGCAGGCAGGCACCCCTTTTTATGTTTAGCTCTGAGGTCCTGCTACTTTTGTGGGCTGCGGTTCCAAAGACAGTTTAATACTTAAGGTCTTAAAAGCCTGCTTGGGCTTCTGTGGCTCTGGGCCTGGCAGCTTCCGCTGCAGGTGCTGCCAGAGGTGGTGGAAGTTTAGGAGGGCTCAGGCTCCGGCACAGAGGCTTT
Organism: Arctocebus calabarensis; assembly: GCA_963573935.1. Taxonomy (NCBI): domain Eukaryota; kingdom Metazoa; phylum Chordata; class Mammalia; order Primates; family Lorisidae; genus Arctocebus; species Arctocebus calabarensis. The sequence continues at coordinate 44,535 of CAUYON010026332.1, read as the reverse complement.
CCTGGCTGGCCAGTTGTAGTGGGACACCACCAGCTCATGGAGGATGGATGGTGTTTGCTGGGTGTTTGTTGTGCCGTGAGTCCCCTACCAGTGACCCCCAACTGTCTCAGTGTTTCTTCTGGGCAGGGGAGGAGAGTCTCAGGCCCACTGGGTCAAAGAGGCTCCCAGAGCTGGACTGCTCAGTCTGACTGGGTCCCTCTGACCAGTTCTTGCCTAGATGTGAAACGGAGTCTTAGTTCCATGGGGCCAAAGGCCTCCTGTCTCAGGCTGCTTGCCGTGTGTGGCCAGGCCCTTCCAACCTGTTCCTCCTGGCTGTGTTAGTGTCTCTTGGCAGGAGAGCAGAGCCTCGGCCAGGCGTGTGTGTGTGGGGGGAAGGAATGCTTCCCTGGCTGCTTCCTGGTAGGGCTCCTAATCTACCCATGGCTGGGGGTGCTGGGTCCCTCGGTGTTATCACAGGTGGTCCTATTCAGTCTTGCAGGGAGAAATGGGCACATCTGAGCTGATTCTGCCCCCAAGAGTGTGGGTTGGTTAATGCCAGGACTGGATTGCATTTGGGGGGAACATAAGGTGACCTCCAGTCCCAGGTCACAAACCAGTTTGCCCTCTTCTTACCACCTTTCAGAGTTCTCCATTGGTTCCCTCTTGCATTATTTCCAGGTCTTATTTCTTTGCTTAGAGGGGAGGAGCGGGAAGGAATCACGCCAGACACTTTAACCATTCAGGTACCACTGCACAGTAGTTCAGCACCAGGGTACCCTGGATTTGCATCTCTCCATCGGGAAGAATTTCACCCTCTGACAATTAGACGGCTATCAGGGAATGCTCAGATTCCTCTAGAAGCAAACACTAAAGGAAAGAAAAACAGCTATGCAAGCCCAAAGACTAAATAGATGGCATGCAAAATAGATAGCTGGCACTCAGAATTCTGGATCAAAGCCTCACCTTGACTTTTGAAAGGGGGCACTTGACCGGCAGAAACCTCACAGACCACCAAGGCTTGGACGAAAGGTCTTTATTGTCGGAGGAGGCTGCAAAGCAGCATTAAGGAGGAGAAAAAAGAGGGAGAGAGAGAGGGAGAGAGAGAAGGAAAGAGAGTGAGGGAGAAGGGGGGAGAAAGGAGAGAGAGAGAGAGAGATGGGGGAGAGAGGGGCAGAGAGAGAAAAGAGAGAGAGCAAAAGACAAGTGCACCTAATATAGGTTCGGTTAGGGGAGGTGACGGGATGGTAGACTAGCCAACAAGGAGTTGCTGCTCTGGTGAGAAGAGCTGTTGGGGGCGGGGCATAAGTTTGAAATTTTCAGTGGGTAATTGGGATAGGGAGATGAAGTTTTGCAATTATCTAACAACTTTTTCATCTTACTTTTAAAATATTTCGCTTATTAAAGTCATTCTGCTCATCCCTTTCTTCCAAGTTACTACACTACTATAAAGATAGAAAGAGTTGCTTGTATGTTAAGTGTTTCTATAGGTTTATGAATGTTGTTGCTTATTTCTGGGTATGCTATGCATACTAATAGCTGGTTACAAATGGTTCATTCAACAGCCAATCCTCAAAAGAAAATGTGATCGCTACGTATATTTTCACCTTTGTAGTCTGATCACTTCCCTTTATTCCCAATTCCATAGCTTGAACAAGTAGGACAAGTTCAGAGACAAGAATGTGGGGGAACAGACTTCAGTTCTTTGAAAGTTGCTGTAATGGTAGATCTGAGGAGCACCACCCTAATCCACCATCTGGTGTGATTCTCAGAATAGAAGTGTTGAGGAAGACTAGAGCCCATCTTTTGTTACATTGTTTTCAATTCTAAGGTAAAGTTCAAGTTGTAGTTGAGCCCTTCACCCAGGGGGCAGCTGAACACCCTCACGCTGTGCACATTAGGTGAGATCCCGCCAGTCTCCCTCCCTCCTTCCTGTCCCTCCCCTCCCCTGCTCCCCTCCCCTCCCCTGCTCTCCCCTCCCCTCCTTCTCCTCTCTCCTCCCTCTCCTCTCCCCTCCCCACATGTTGGTGCAAAGAATGAATATTTTGCAGTTGGGTAGAATGTTCTGTAGGTGTCTGTTAAATTCACCTGGTCTGAAGTCCAATTTAAGTCTAATGTTTCTTTGTTGATTTTCTGTCTTGGTCTGTCTCGTGTTGTGAATGGGGCATTGAAATCCCCCACTATGATTGTATTTCTTTCTCTTTCTTTAGGTCCAAAATATATGTTTTGTGAATCTGGGTGCTCTTTTTAATATTGGGTAAATAAATATTTAGGATTGTTATATGCTTTTGCTGCATTGACTCCTTTATTGTCATATAATGACCTTTGTTGTCTTTTTTTTTTTAACTGTTTTTGACTGACAGTCTGTTTTGTTCAGTTTTGTGAATCCATGTTTACCCTCATGATCGTGACTCCAAAGCGAAAGTCTGCTACAAGTCCAGATGAGCCTACAGTGAAGAGAAAGGTGATTATGGTGGAAATGAAAGTAGAGCTAATTAAGTGTTTGGAAAAAGGCCAAGTGTCATCATGCATTGAGAAAGCATTAGACTTCAGTTGCTCAACTATAGCAACAATTATAAAAGGGTAAAGTGAGAATAATGGAACATGTGGGAGGCAATGTCATTACTAAACAGCATAGTGGATTAATTGTTGAATGGAAAGGTTATTATTAATTTGGTTAGATGATCAAAATAAGCATAGCTTTCCTATTAGCCTAGGAATGAAAAGAAAGAGCACAATAGTTTCTATAACTTTCTAGTACAGCATTATTATTATTATGGTATTACTATTATTACCACATGTGAAATATTGCAGCATTGCTGCTATTGTTGTTATTACTATTACTGTACATGTGCTGTGCCTCAGGGGTCTGAGTTACATACAAATCTGCCCTAAAGACGTTCTCAGGAACATATCTCATCTGTAACTTGGGGACTGCCTATATTGGTTTTCAGTTTCCCTGTCATCTCATTGAGATGCTTTAAAATCTATAGTTTGTATTATTTATCTGGCATTTTGAGTTCTTTTTGGTTGGGATTGTTGCTGGACAATTGACTGTTATGGTCGTTTGGTGTCACATTTCCTTGCTTTTTTTTTCTCGTGTCATTCTGTTGATATCTGTGTTTCTGGTATAGCAATCGCTGCTTCTGATGTTTTGAAATTGCTTTCACAGGGGGAATTTTTTTCCTAAAGATGTGCATGTTTAATATGTTGTTGGTTGAGGAGGGTAATTGTGCTTTGATTTTCGGTGCCTGTGGTAGTGCGATCTTTCTATGATTTTTTTCAACACTGCATTGGGTGAAGGGTATCTGTGATTTCCTTGGTGACTTAAAGTTATTAGCTGAGTCTGTGGTGGCAGTAGTGGGCTGAGAATGCCTGCTTGTAGGCCCCAGAGCAGCTGCACTGGTGTTGGTGGGTCCTGGGGGCCAATTCTTGGGCTTCCAGGTGAATTCTTCAGAAGCTACCAATGGCAGCTGTAGAACAGCCTCAGGAAGGTTTGGCTGTATCCCAGAAGGCATTGTTATTACAGGAGATGACAATTCCACGCATATTGTGGACCTGAGATCTTCCAGGGGGAACAGATGTGGAAGTGGAAGACAGTGATGACCCTGACCCTGTGTGAGCCTAGACTTAAGCATGAGTTTGTGTCTTAGTTTTCAACAAAACAAAATTTTAAATTGTTTTAAAAAATAGAAAAAGGGGGCGGTGCCTGTGGCTCATCAAGTAGGGTGCCGGCCCCATATACCGAAGGTGGCGGGTTCAAACCCGGCCCCCTCCAAACTGAAAACAGAATAATAGCCGGGTGTTGTGGCGGGCGCCTGTAGTCCCAGCTACTCGGGAGGCTGAGGCAAGAGAATTGCCTAAGCCCAGGAGTTGGAGGTTCTGTGAGCTGTGTGACGCCATGGCACTCTACTGAGGGCAATAAAGTGAGACTCTGTCTCTACAAAAAAAAACAAAAACAAAAACAGAAAAAGGCTGGCCAGGTGTGGTGGGTCATGCCTGCAATCCTAGCACTCTGGGAGGCTGAGGTGGGTGGATTGCCTGAGCTCACAGGTTCCAGACCAGTCTGAAGCAGAAGGAGACCTCATCTCTAAAAATAGCCGGGTGTTGTCGTGGGCACCTTTAGTCTCAGCTACTTGGGAGGCTGAGGTAAGAGAATCGCTTGAGCCCAAGAGTTTGAGGTAGCTGTGAGCTATGATGCCACAGCACTCTACTGAGGGCAACAAAGTGAGACTCTGTCTCCAACAACAATAAAAAAAAAAAAAAGAAAAAAACTTTCAGAATGAAGGTATAAAGAAAATATTTTTGTTAGAGTTGGACAACGTATTTGTGTTTAAAGATGTCCTTACAAAAGAGTCAAAAAATGAAAAATGAAACATTTTATAAAATAAAAATGTTAGTCAGCTAAGGTTACTGTAAGGTTAAGTTTAGTTTTCTTATTGAAAAAAGAACTCCATCCAGGTAGTAGCTAATGTACTCAATACTGATACGACGTCAGTAGAGGAACTAATACATCCCAACACGAGAGAAATGCTCAGTTCCATTTAGGGGGAGGGGGAGGAGGAAGGGAGGCGGAGAGGAAGGGGGACTGGTGTGCTCAGACTTAATGGGCGCAATGTAAGGGTACGTGACACACCTCCTGGGGGCAGAACACAATTATTACAGGCACTTTGCCTAACAAGTGCAAACATTGTAACCTAGTTGTAAAGAAAAAAGAACCCTTGCAAACATTGTAACCTAGTTGTAAAGAAAAAAAAAAAAACCCTGGGCGGTGCCTGTGGCTCAGTGAGTAGGGCGCAGGCCCCATATACCAAGGTTCAAACCTGTCCCTGGCCGAACTGCAACAAAAAAATAGCTGGGCGTTGTGGCGGGCGCCTGTAGTCCCAGTTACTGGGGAGGCTGAGACAAGAGAATCACCTAAGCCCAGGAGCTGGAGGTTGTTGTGAGCCATTAAGCCATGGCTCTCTACCAAGGGCAACAAAGTGAGACTCTGTCTCTAAAAAAAACTAAAAAAAACCCCCTTTGTTTTACAAGTTTATTGTTGCCTAAGTGTACAGTGTTTAAAAGTCTACAGTAGGGTACAGTAATGTCCTTGGCCTTCACATTCACTCACCAACTCACCCAGAGCCACTTCCAGTCCTGCAAGCTCTGGCCATGACGAGTGCCCTGTACAGATGTGCCATTGTTTATCTTTCATACCATGCTTTTGCTGTACCTGTGTTTAGATACACACATGTTACAGCTGCCCACAGTATTTGGTACAGTGACAAGCCATATAGCCTGGAGCCTGGGAGCAGTAGGCTGTCACCGTGTGCTGTAGGTTATACTACCCAGGTTTGTGCAAGTACATTCTACGATGCCTGCACCAGGACACAGTTCTCAGATGTTTCCCTCTTGTTAAGTGATGAATAACCATTATTTGTTTTTAAATATTACAACACATTACACATAAGGGCAAATCCTCATTAACCCCACCCTTTAGTGCTTACTAAGTTAACAGTTTGATGCGTGTTCTTTAAACTTGTTTTTATATTCTGAAGAAATCTGTAAACAAAGTAAACCCTTGATTTTTGTGTTTGAAGGTAGTCTGTGAACTTAATTCTTATGAATACTCATTGTCAGTTCATCTCCACAAACACCAAATAGATACTGCCAAATCTATGCTCTTTTTTCCCTCTTCGTGTTGTTTTCATATATTACTTACCAGATCTGTACCAGATCTGTGGCTGGCGCCTCCCAATGTGCCGTGGCCTCCTTCTCAGACTTCTGGAAGCCTAGAAATTACTTAAATACTTGTTGGAGTATAGTTTCCCAAGCCCCAACGCAGTGGCTTACACCTGTAATTCTGCCACTTTGGGAGTTTGGAGGTGGGAGGATCTCTGGAGGCCAGGAGTTCGAGACCAGTGTGGGCAACATAGTGAGCCCCTGTCTCTAAAAGAAATTGAAAAATTAGCCAGGTGGGGCGGTGTGTACCTATAATCCCAGCTACTCTGGAAGGCAGAGGTGGAAGGATCTCTTGAGCCTAAAGAGTTCCAGGCTTCAGGAGCTATGATTACACTGCTACATTCTAGCTGTTGACAGAGTGAGACCCTATTTCTTTTAAAAAAAAAAAAAAAAAGAGCAGCAGTCTCCCTGGCTCCAGGGCCCAGGATTTTTCAGTACTCAGCTCATAGGACTCACGCTATCAGGGTCGTGGAACCATTTTAAGAATCTTATACCAACGAATTTCTGGTACCAACTCTCTGGGAAATCTTGCAGCCTGCTAAGCCCAGCTGCAGCCAGCATGTGACACCTGGCTGGTTGCTCTGGGTTGTGATCAGGTGCTTGTGATAAAGCTGGTGGGGGGTGCTGTAGATCGGCACCTGCACATCAGACTCCCAGGGGGGCCCCATGCACCCCCTGTGTGGAGCTTGCAGCCTGCCTGGAATTGAGCAGGGGTACACTCGCTCCTTGGTGTTGAGTGAGTGAACAAATATTTATTTGCTGTTTCTTCCTTTGGCACATTTGAAGTGCTAAACAAGGAACATTCAGAGAGACTCAATTAGTTCCCCCTTAACCATGGTTTCTCTTTCTGAGGTTTCAGTTATCCGTGGTCAACTGCAGCCTGAAAACGGGTGAGTACAATACAATAAGACATTTAGAGAGAGGGGGAGGAACTACATTCACATAACTTTTATTGCAGTATGTTTGTTATAATTGTTGTATTATTAGTTATTGTTGATCTCTTAACTGTGACTAATTTATAAATGAAACTTTATCATATGTATGTGTGTATAGGAAAAAATATACAGAGGGCTCAGTCCCATTGAGGGTCTCGGAACATATGCCTCAAAGATAGGGGGAAACTACTGGATAGACTATGACAAAGGGGAACCAGAAGAAAATGTAAAATGGAGGCAGAAGCATTCAAACCACCGGCATCTGGAGCCCTATTAGTTTTATTGCTGTCATGACATATTTCCACACATTCGTATCCTCAAAAAAAGCACACCTTACCGTTCCGTGGGTCAGATGTGGGTCCCTCGGGCGCTTACCTTACCGTTCCGTGGGTCAGATGTGGGTCCCTCGGACATTTACCTTACCGTTCCGTGGGTCAGATATGGGTCCCTCAGACACTTACCTTACCCTTTCGTGGGTCAGATGTGGGTCCCTCGGACGCTTACCTTACCGTTCTGTGGGTCAGCTGTGGGTCCCTCAGACACTTACCGTTCCGTGGGTCAGATGTGGGTCCCTCGGACATTTACCTTACCGTTCCGTGGGTCAGATGTGGGTCCCTCGGACACTTACCTTACCCTTCCGTGGGTCAGCTGTGGGTCCCTCGGACATTTACCTTACCGTTCCGTGGGTCAGGTGTGGGTCCCTCAGACACTTACCTTACCCTTCCGTGGGTCAGATGTGGGTCCCTCGGCTGAATTGGCGTGTCAGCAGGCTGTGCTCCTCTCTGGAGAGGCAGCAGGAGAGGAAGCGTTTCCTTGCTTGTGCAGACTGTGGACAGAATTCAGTTCTCTGAGGCTGCCATTTCTTTGCTGGCTGTCAGCTGAGGGCCATTCTAGAGGCCACTTGCCTCCCTGGCGATGCCCCCTTCTCCTATCTGCAGAGCCGACAGTAGCTCATCCCCCTCACACTTCTGGTCTCTCCTACTCCGCTCATCTCTGACCACAGCCCAGAAAGGTTCAATGGTATCAGGCCCCCTATGATTACCTGGGCCCATCCCAGTGTCCAGAATGATGCCCCCATATCAAGGTCTGTTACCTTAATCATGCCTCTATGATCCATTTTGCCATGTATGTTAACATACGAGGCATGACAATTAAATTTGTGAATTCATCCTAGAAAAAGTGCTACTATACCTCGGGCTGGGCACAGTGGTTCATGCTTGTAATCCTAGTCTCTGGGAGGCTGAGGCAGGTGGATTGCTTGAGCTCAGGAGTTCGAGACCAGCCTGAGCAAGAGCGAGACCCCATCTCTAAAAATAGCCAGGCGTTGTGGCGGGCGCCTGTAGTCCCAGCTACTTGGGAGGCTGAGGCAAGAGAATCGCTTAAGGCCAAGAGTTTGAGGTTGCTGTGAGCTGTGACGTCCCAGCACTCTACTGAGGGCAACAAAGTGAGACTGTCTCAAAAAAAAAAAATGCTATGTACCTCATCAGATCTGTCATCATTTAGTGCAAAAAACCACAATAATGAACCCCACTCAGCCAGACAGCACCCACCAACACAAACGCAGCTCTGAGACGCTGACATGCCGAGGTTATGAAACCTACAAGGCTGACTACATAAATGTGCAGTGGCAAGTTTGTGACCTTGTTAAGATGACAGGTCATTGCAGAAAGAGTTCCAGACTTTCTCTGAAGGGTGGACTGGGTGCTGGTGTTGGTGCACAGCTTCCCAGGGGAGGACTCGGAAGGTGACCGTGGTGAGATTCGGCAAGGAGGTGTGCAGCACTTTTCTAAAGGCGAGTTCACAAACTTAATTGTCAGGCTTGGTAGTTGCAGAGCCCGGGGATTCAGGAGGAGATGTCCTTGGGGTCATGATCTTTTGCCTGTCACGGGCCGTTTGGCACAAATGGTTTTCGTGGCCTCTGAGAGCGTCACTCCCATCGTGACACAGCACACCTATCTTTATTTCTTAGATTCTGAGATGCCAATCATTTTTAAAAGCTTTACTATGGAAAATTTCAAACATTAAGTAGAAGCAGAGGACGATAACATACCCCTGTGTGCCCAACACTTCCCTGCAGTAAATAACAGCTCTTAGCCAATCTGTGTCCTCTGTACCCTCCCTGGTCCCCCAAATTGAAGTTATTTTGAAGCAAATCTCAGCAAACACATTATTACCTATGTATGTTTTAATATATTTTGCTAGGAGATAAGAGACTTTTTATTATGTAGTCATGGTTACTAATGCAACTCTCTTAAATTAATAGTATATCATCAAATATCCAGACACTGTATTTTCTTGTCTTTCTTTTTTTTAAGACAGAGTCTTACTTTGTCACCCTCCATGGAGTGCCGTGGTGTCATCATAGCTCATAACTTCAAAGTCTTGGGCTTAAGTGATCCTCTTGTCCGAGCCTCCCAAGGATCTGGGACTACAGGGGCGTACCACAATGCCCAGCTGTTTTTAGAGATGGGGTCTCACTCTTGTTCAGTCTGGTCTCGCACTCCTGAGCTCAATCTATCCATCCGCCTCAGCCTCCCACAGTGCTATTGAGACTGCATTTTCTTGATTTGCCTATATAATTATATGGGCGCGTAGCTGTCTCTTCCTTGTACTGAGTTCCTTTCTTTGGTATATACCCAATGTGGGATTACTGGATCTTATGGATTAATAGTTCTATTTTTAGTTTTTTTGAGAAACTTCCATAGTATTTTCATTGTGGTTGTGCTCAGCATTCCCATCAACAGTGTGTAAGCTTACCCCTTTCTCAGCATCCTCACCAGCATTTGTTATTTTTTGTCTTTTTGAAAATAGCTATTCTAACTGGGCAAGAGGACATCTCATTGTGGTTTTGATTTGCATTTCTCTGACGATTAGTGATGTTGAATCTTTTTCCACGTACCTGTTGGCCATTTGTATGTATGTCGTCTTTTGAGACATGTCTGTTTAGTTCCTTTACCCATTTTAATTGGATTTTTTGTGTTTTTGCTATTGAGTTATTTGAGTTCCTTTATGTATTCAGGTTACTAATACCTTTAACATTTAACACTGATGGACTTTGAGTACAGGCATTTCACCCTCCTCCCCCATAATGTGGTGGGCCTCTTCCAATCAGACAAAGGCCTGATTAAGCCAGAGAGAGTGGCTTTCCCCAAGGCAGGTGAGGGAGAATTCTGCAGCCCATCTTCTCTTCCTGATCCTGCAGCAGACTGCCTCTGGACTCAAACTGGAACAGTGGCTCTCCTGGATCTGCAGCCTGCTGGACCACCTTGCAGGACTTGTTACCATCCACAGTTGTGAGCCAATTCCTTTTAAGGACTTTCCATTCATATCTATAGCTACACTGTTGGCCCTGTTCCTCTGCATGACCTTGACTGACACAACACGTATCTTTGTTTATTCTTCCTTTGATGGGCCTCCTGGCTGCTTCTGCTGCTTGGCTATTGTGAATGGTGATGCTGTGGTTATGGCTGCACCAATGTCTCTTCAAGACCTGTTTTCAATTTTTCTCGACATACTCAGAAGTGGGATTGCCAGATGGTACGGGCAGTTCTATTTTTACATTTTTGAGGAACTGCCACACTGTTTTCTATGGTGGCTACATCTTCTCACCAGTAGTGCACAAGGGTTCCCACTTCTCACATCTTTCCCAGCACTTGTTATTCTCTGGGTTGTTTTTTTTTTGGGGGGGGGGGAGGTATCATCCCATGGGTATGAGTTGGTAGTTCATTGTGGTTTTGATTTGCATTTCCCTAATTAGTGATATTGAGTGGTTTTTTGTATGCTCATTGCCTGTTTGTGCATCTTTTTTGGAGCAATCCCGTGCCCATTTTTAAACTGACTGTTTTCACCAGGCACAGCGGCTCATACCTATAATCCCAGCACTTGGGAGGCCAAGGCAGGTGGATTGCTTGAGCTCAGGAATTCAACACCAGCCTGAGCAAGAGTGAGACCTTGTCTCTACTAAAAATAGAAAGACTTGCTGGGTGTCATGGTGTCATTTGGTACCTGTAGTACCAGATAATCAAGATCCTGAGGCAGGATGATGGCTTGAGCCCAGGAATTTGAGGTTGCTGTGAGCTAATCTGATGCCACAGCACTCTACCCAGGGTGACAGAGTGAGAATGTCTCAAGAAGATAAATAAATAAATAAGTAAATTGACTTTTTATGTTGTTAGATTATAGGAGTTCTTTTTTTTTTTTGAGACAGAGTCTCATTTTATTGCCCTCAGTAGAGTGCCGTTGTGTCACAGCTCACAGCAACCTCCAACTCTTGGGCTTAAGCAATTCTCTTGCCTCAGCCTCCTAAGTAGCTGGGACTACAGGCACACGCCACAAAACCTAGCTTTTTTGTTGCAGTTGTATTTGCTGTTTTTTAGCTGGCCAGGGCCGGGTTTGAACCTTCCATCCTCTGTATATGGGGCTGGTGCCCTACCCACAGAGCTACTGGCTCTGCCTGATCGCAGAAGTTCTTTATATACTGTAGGATAATCCTTACCAAATATATGACTTGCAAATATTTTCTCCTGTTCCACGGTCTGCCTTTTCACTAATTTGATTGTGGCCTTTGTTGTACAAAAGCTTTACATTTTGATGTAATCTAATTTTTCTTTTGTCATCTGTGCTTTTGTTGTCATAGCCAAGCAATCATTGCCAAATTGAATGCCATTGAAGGTCCCCCCCATGCTTTCTTCTAAGAGTTTAATAGTTTAGGTCTTATATTTGACCAGAGCTTTGATCCACTTTGAGTTAATTTTTTGTATATGGTGTAGGTAAGGGTCCAATTTTATTTTTTGTATGTGAATTTTTCAGTTTTCCCAAAAGACTGCTGTTTCCCGTTTAATGGTCCTGGCATCCGTATTAAAAATCATTTGACTATATATGTAACTGGATACTTCTGGGCTCCCTATTCTGTTCCATCGTCTATGCGTCTATCTTTATGCCAGTATCATCCTGTTTTGATTACTGTAGATTTGTGATAAGTTTTGAAATCACAAATGTGAGACCTCAAACTTCATCCTTCTTTTTCAAGATTGTTTTGGCTATTTGGGTCCCTTAAGATTCCCTATGAATTTTAGGTTGGATTTTCTATTTCTGTAAAAATATTGGAAATTCATAGCAATTGCATTGAATTTATAGATCACTTTGGGCAGAATTTATATTTTAATTAATTAATTAGTTATTTTTGAGACAGAGTCTCACTGTCACTCAGGCTATTGTGCCATGACATCACAGCTCACAGCAGCCTCAGACTCCTGGGTTTGAGCAATTCTTTTGCCTCAGCCTCCTGAGTAGCTGGGACTACAGGTGTCCACCACAACGCCTGGCTAATTTTTTTCTGCTTTTAGTAGAGATGAGATCTCACTCTTGCTCAGGCTGGTCTCGAACTCCTGAGCTTAAGCAATTCACCCACTTCAGCCTCCCAGAGTGCTAGGATTATAGGTGTGAGCCACCACGCCCAGCCAGAATTGATATTTTAACAATATTAAGTCTTCCATTTCATGAGCATGGGATATCTTTCCATTGATTTGTATCTACTTTAATTTCAGAAATGTTTTATAGTTTTCAGTGTTCAAGTCTTTCACTTCCTTAGTTTATATTTCTTTGTATTTTTATTTTTGATGCTATTGTAAATGGAACTATTTTCTTGATTTCCTTTTGAATTGTTCATAGAAATGTAACTGATCTTGCAAATTGATTTTTATATCCTATAATTGTTTATTAATTCAGATTTTGTATGTGTGTAATCTTTAGAGTTTTCTACATGTGGATCATGTAGTCATGCCACTGGGCTGGGCTCGTTTTTAATTTTTCCTGGAGATGGGGAGCTCGCTGTATTCCCAGGCTAGTCTCCGTCTCCTGTCCTCAAATGGTCCTCCCTCTTCCTTCCCAAAAGTGTTGCAATTAAAAGCATGAATCACTGTGCCCAGCCTGTGTGTATTTTGAAGTCTAGATTTTAGAAGACATGTAGGTTTGTCCTTAGGTCCCTGGCATTAGTTTTGATGAAAATGTATTCTCTTGGGGGCGGCGCCTGTGGCTCAAAGGAGTAGGGCACCGGCCCCATATCCTCTGGAGCTGATGGGTTCAAACCCAGCCCCAGTCAAAAAACCGCAAAAAAATTAAATAGCCGGGTGTTTGGAAAAAAAAAAAAAGAAGAAGAAAAGAAAATATATTCTCTTATTTAAGAAACTGGAGCCTTTTCATGTGTTTCCTAAATGTTTTGTTAGCGCATGCTGCATATTGGACACTGAGCGAGGGAGGAAGGACACATTTTGAATCATATACATACCTAGCAAATTTGAGGTGCACTGTAATTACTTATGATTAAATGAGATTGGATTCCCAGCTCACCCAGGTGTTCTTAAAACATGTATCAAAAAGTTGCCAAACAGGTATAATGAGCGGGAAATCCCTAGTATTTTTTCCTGAGAAGGTAGGAAAGAGGCCTGGGTAAAATGTGGATCTATCAACCTGTCTGCCGTGGTGGGGCATTACGAGAGGGGAGGAGACACTGTCCCGCCCTTTATCACGTCTCCCCACTTACACACAGCCTTTCATAGGGTTTCAGGTAACCAGCCAGAGCCTAAGAAGCATATGATTTGGCCTGAAAAATCTCTGCGTTCTCTAGATGATGACTCCTAATTTTTAGTGTCAGCATTTTCTATCTTCTGTATTTCCATTTAGATTTATAAAATAATAAGGGCAAAATGCAAGAAAATATTCAAGTTGCTGACCCATTTAAACTCAGTTACACAGAGGAAGTAGTCCAGGTCATCAAGAATGTGGATCAACTCCCAAGTTCTCCACATGTGGGCCTCGCATGGTGGTGGGCGACGGCAGATGAGGGGTGCTGGTATATAGCACAGTGTGCATTTTCTGCATAAGAGGAATTAAAGATCATTAGTAAAATTATTTTTTTAAAGAATTCAAAGCACAGTTAAGTATATATATATATATATTTTTTTTTTTTTTTGAGACAGAGCCTCAAGCTGTCACCCTGGATAGAATGCCGTGGCTTCACAGCTCACAGCAACCTCCAATTCCTGGGCTCAAGCGAGTCTCCTGCCTCCACCTCCCAAATAGCTGGGACTATAGGCGCCTGCCACAATGCCCGGCTATTTTTTGGTTGCAGCTGTCATTGTTGTTTGGCGGGCCCAGGCTGGATTCGAACCTACCAGCTCAGGTGTACGTGGCTGGCGCCTTAGCCTGTTGAACCACAGGTGCCGAGCCTCTCCTTTATTTTTTTTTTGATCAACATAATTTGTGCTGTGGAAGATGAGATTTAAAAGGTGTGATTAAAAAGGTTGAAAAATACTGATCTAAATCATTCACTTAGCAAGTGCACTCATGGGGCAGTCAGTCATTCACTGAACACTAGGCCATGGGAAGCCCTGTCCCCGCTGCTGGGAAACAGCATGGATAGATTGGAGCAATCCTGTCTTCCAGAGCTTCCCTTTCTGCTAGGGATCAGATAATAATACGCAAGTCAGCAAAGATACACAAGCACGTGACCAGTGTCAAGGTCATCAAAGACCAGGAAAGCCTGAGACACTGCCACAGCCAAGAGGAGTCTATGGAGACCTTAGGTAGAAATTGTGACCTTAAGTAGAAACTGGGGAAACCTGAGTGAAGTGTGGACTACAGTTAGTGACGATGGTGGTTTTTGTGTGTGTGTGAGAGTGTGTGTCAGATGTTGGCGAGTGGCCTAGAGAAAGTGAAGCTGGATAGAGGAACAGAGAGTGCAGGTGGCAGAGGTGAGGTGGGCTCTGCTGAGAGGGTGAGGTTTGGACAGAGCCCTAGATGGCAGGGAGGAAGCATGACGTCTGGTTACTTGGGGGACAGCAAGTGGCAAGGCCCTGCAGGAGAGAACTGGAGAACAACTAGGGAGAATCAGGGAAGGAGGTGGCAGTTGTAGTGGTGGGGTGAGACCCTAGGAGCCCAGATCTTGGGAGCCTTTCAGTTCCCAGTGTGGACTTTGCGTTCACTCAGGGCCTCAGCGAGGCTCTCCTTTCACAGGCGTTGGGAGTTACCTCTAGAGGGCATCGCTAGGCTTTAGAGCTGAAGCCTGCCACCTGCTGTCCTGTAACCCTTGGGCCAAATCCTACCCTCTGTTCTACAGAGCTATAGAGAGATGAGCCAGCAGGCCTTCCCCCCCAGCCCCACCCAGTGAAGTTTTTTGGTGCATTTGTAACACAAGTGTAATTGTGTTGTCACAGTCTGTATTCCATCCTGGGATCTTCCTGAATTTCTACGGGATTTTTGAAAAATTTGCATACTTCCCAGTTCACTCTCCATGCTGATATGTTTGGGTGATTGTGCAGGTTCATGTGTTCACCATTGCTGTGCTGTGCTGTGCAGAATAGTTTCACCATCCTAAAAAAAACATCCTGTGCTTCACCTGCTCAACGCCTTCCCTCTTCTCAAACCCCTGGCAGCCACTGACTTTTCACTACCTCTCTTTTTTGGCCTCTTCTGGAATGCCACCTAATTGGAAGCATAGTACATAGCATTTTTAGACTGAGTTCTTCCACATTGTAATATGCATTTAAGGTTCATTTGAGTCCTTTTATAGCTTGGTAACTCATTTCTTTGTATTGCTTAATAATATTCCATGAAATGGATGTGCCATGATTTGTTTATCCATTCTCCTGTTGAAAGGCATCTTGATTGCTTCCAGTTTGGGGAGATTATGAATAAAACTTCTGCAAACATCTGCACGAAGGCTTTTATGCACACATACGTTTTCTAGTCAGTTGGATAAACACCAAGGAGTGTGACCATACCAAGACTATGTGTGGCTATGTATCAGCCTCTGCCTTTTAGACTATTTCGGAAGGAGCTGGTGACTTTTTGGGTTGTGCTGCTTTGACAATGCTGTGCTCCTCTTTTTCTATTTCTGGAGGCTTGATTGAAATTTCTCTAGAGGAAGATTAAAATTCAAATTGTTTTCAGTGAAATTTAAAATTATGATGGAACTTCTAAGAGTAGATTCTTAAAAATCTTTTTAATTTTAAAATTTATCCCCAGTGGTTCCTACCCTGAGAATTTAATATATCAGCTGTCTTATAAGTTAAGGTAATTGAGATACAACAGTAAAAGTTAAAAATAATCATACTAGCATTCCTGGAGGCTTTGGGAGTGACAGGTACATTTAATTTGAAATTTTGAGCAAAGTGTTTCAGTGGACTCTCTTTCTGGAAATATTTAAGACATCAGAATCTAAATTATTTCTGACCAGTGCAAAAACTGGAAACATGTTCAAAGCTATTAATGTCAAAGCAGTGAACAAAATGGAACAGGAAAGAGATTGGGTTTTTTCAGCTTTATTTTTTATAATTTAAATTATGAAATATAATTTTATAATTACTGATTTATAATACTGACATATAATAATATACTGCACATATGTAAAATGTACTAATCTGAGTTTTGACCAGTGATGTGACATTCTCTGCAATCAAGATAATGAACACAAGGCCGGACATGGTGGCTCACAGCTGTAATCCCAGCACTCTGGGACGCTGAGGCAGGTGGACTAATTGAGCTCAGGAGTTCAAGACCAGCCTCAGCAAGAGTGAGACCCCATCTCTAAAAATAGCCAGGCATTATGGTGAGCACTTGTTGTCCCAGCTACCTCGGAGGCTGAGGCAAGAGGATCGTTTGAGGCTAGGAGTTTGAGGTTGCTGTGATGCCATGACACTCTACCCAGGGTAGCAGAGACTCTATTAATAAGCATGTATGTGTTATCTCCTAAGTGCCTTGGGCCTCTTTGTGATACACCCCCAGGAAGCAACTGACCAGCCACTCTTATCACTCTGGACTATTTGCATGTTCTAGAAGTTAGTGTACATTTATTTATATGTTATATATAATTTTATATAAATTATACAAATGTAATCATACAGAAACTACTTTTGGTGGGGGGCAGTTGTTGGCATCTTTTGGCATATTCATTCAGAAATATATATTGTTGAGGGACTTTACCCAACAAATGCAAGCAGTGTAATCTGGTTCTTTGTGCCCTTAATGATTCCCCAACAGTAAAAAAAAAAAAAAGGAAAGAAATATGTATTGTTGGGTGATTCAGTCCTTCATTTCTTCATGGCTAAGGAGTATTCCATTATATGCTACAGCTTGAATTGTGTCTTCCCGCACCCAACAAATTCATATGTTAAAGCCCTGCCCCTAATGTGACTGTATTTGGAGGCAGGGCTTTTAGGAGGTAGGTAATTTAGGTTAAATAAGGTCATAAGGGTAGGGTCCTATTCCATTGGGATTGGTGGCCTTATAAAAAGAGGAAGAGAGAGAGATCTCTTTCCCTCTTTCTGCCACTGAGGTCACAGCAAAAGTGCTATGATTGCCAGCCAGTAGGAAGGCCCTCACCAGTCCCTGAGTGCGCCGGCACCCTGACCTCAGACTTCCAGCCTCCAGACTGGTGATAAAATTGATCTATGGTTTATACCACCCAGTCTACAATGTATGTCGTGGCACCCCAAGCTGATGAACACCACAGTTTGTTTTCTCATTCACCTATTGGTGGACATTCTGGTTGTATTCAATTTTGGCTATGACAAATGAAACTGCTCTAAACCATCGTGTGCAAGTCTTCATGTGGACACGTGCTTTCATTGTTCTTGGACAAATATCTCCGAGTGAACTGGCAGGGTTATATGGTAGGTGAATGTTTCCCTTTCTAAGAAACTGCCAACGTGTTTCCCGAGGCAGTTGTACCATTTTATAATTTTATATTCCCACCAGCAGCAGCATATGAGAGTTATATTTCTTCCACATCAGAAATTTTTTTTTTCCTCTGTTACCCAGGCTAGAGTGGATTGCTTGAGCCCAGGAGTTTGAGGTTGCTGTGAGCTGTGATGAAGTCACTGACCTCTCTGTGTCTTTCTCTCTCTCTGATCTTTTTTCTTTGCTTTTCCTCATTTTTTTTTTTTTTGAAAGGACAGAGGTGCTTTTCCTCATTTTTAAACTTGCAGACTTTCTGGGTAGAGCCCAGAGTTCCTAGGCTATGAGGTTCTTAGAAAGGAGCCTGGATTTTAGAGTCAGACACACCTAGATTTGAATTCAGGCTTTGGAATTTAGTTGTGTAATAAGTTATGTGACATGAGCCTCGGTTTCCTCATCTCTTTTTAAAAATTTTAATTTTTTTGAGACATGGTCTTGCTGTGTTGCCCAGGCTGGAGTGCAATGGCTATTCACAAGCGTGATTATATATACTACAGCCTCTAGCTCCTGGGCTCTGCTGCCCCAGCCTCCCGAGTAGCGGGGACTACAGGAGCACACCACGGCACCTGGCTCCTCGTCTGTTTTTTTTTTTTGAGACAGAGCCTCAAGCTGTCACCCTGGATAGAGTGCTGTAACATTCACAGCTCACAGCAGCCTCCAATTCCTGGGCTCAAACGAGTCTCTTGCCTCCGCCTCCCAAGTAGCTGGGACTACAGGCGCCCACCACAACGCCTGGCCATTTTTTGGTTGCAGCCGTCATTGTTGTTTTGTTTGGCAGGCCGGGCTGGATTCGAACCCGCCAGCTCAGGTGTACGTGGCTGGTGCCTTAGCCCACTGAGCCACAGGCGCCGAGCCTCCTCGCCTGTTTTTAAAAAGTGTGTGGGAGAGGTTGCTTGTATCAACCCAGCTCGTATGGTTGTTATAAAGCATGATGCATCGAAAACATCTTCATTCATTGAACATTTGGGATAACGTATTAATATCCCCAGATGCATTTGTGGTTGTAAGTCCCATTTTCTATTTGATAGTCGTTGACCTACCGCTACTCACTAAGTGACCAAGATAGGAACTGAAGTTTGAATGGGTGCCACCAGTGAGAGGGAGGCCGAATGCTGTGACATTGCCAGGGCTCACGGTGGCCTTATGATGTCTAACAGTGTTGTGCAGGACTGGCCATTTGTGCCGTAGTGGGGCTGTATTTCATGTGTGAATTTATGTGCTTCCACTGAGGCGATTCCTGCCTGACTGTGGTTCCTCAACGCAGCCTACTTGGGAATCCCCTGCCCCCTTAGGGGCAGAGTCTGTAGTCTTTAGGGAGGACAGGAACACCCCACGGCTCCAAGAGGGATGTCTCTCAGGCTTCTGGGCTCCTGGCCAGTGTATGCCGCCTGCTTTTTTCAGTGCTTGGGCCTCAGCATTTGAAGACGGGTGGCAAGGGAGCTGCCTCTTGGCCAGCAGAAGCCTTTGTCCAGCTGGCTGGAGTAAGAGCGCATGGGGCCTTTCCTCCCATGGACGAATGGGCAGTTATTCTTTGCTGGCTGGGCCAGATTGCTTATCTGGTGTCCCTGGAGTTTGAAGGCTTGTCCTGAGGTGAGTAGTCAGGGGATGACATTCGCACAGTCAGGTAGGGCAGGGTCCGGGGAGGTGGGGTGTCGGGAGGCACCGGCTTGGCTTTGCCAGGAGGGAGTGTCTTGAGGCCTGGTCTCCTCTGCCCCACCGCTGGGCTTCCAACACCCTGCAGTGCATCTCCTTAGAGCCGGCTGGCTTTCTTGGCATCGTTCAGTTTAGTTGCTA
The DNA here is from genome assembly GCA_963573935.1 of Arctocebus calabarensis. Lineage (NCBI taxonomy): Eukaryota > Metazoa > Chordata > Mammalia > Primates > Lorisidae > Arctocebus > Arctocebus calabarensis. The sequence continues at coordinate 25,372 of CAUYON010026332.1, read as the reverse complement.
GGAAGCCGAGTAAGGCAAATGCAACTTCCTTTTGACTTACTCACATTGAACCATCTGCTTATTCCTTCTCGTGGCCTTCAAACTTGGCTAGGATCATCGAGAAGAGGGTCGAGTGGAGCATCTGTGCTCATCCTTCCTGGAAATGGAATGCTCTCTAACAACTCTTTAACCCTCTCAGTCCAAACTGGTGCTAGTCTGCGACGCTCAGCCCCCATTTCTTTCAGCCAGCAATCTGGAGCAGGCATTTTCTTCTTAGGTTTCGTCCATAATTTCTGTCTTAGATCTAGACCGATGGCAGTCACACAGGTTAGGAGGATGGTGACGTGTACGTCAAAATGTATTCGGCATGTATATGTGTAAAGTAATGGTCTTACCCGAGAAGTTCAGGGCTTGGAATAGAGGCACTCCAATCATGTAGGGATTTCCTCTTATAAGCTTCATTGTGGAGTGAGTATCAGATAAATTAAAGGTGGAAGATAATCCCCCAAATATTGGTGGAGCAGCTATCAAGGAGAAATTTTAAACAAAATCAATGATTCTTATTTTTATATTTCCCAGCTGCTGCCAGGCTTACATATTTACTTTTAGGGTTAGTTCGCTTAAGTTGGGCAAATCAGACATGTCACACAGAAGTGCCCTTCTGTTGATGAGTTTGTCATGAATTGTCTCCTCCCTGTGACAGAGCTGTGCCTTCAAAATTCTGAAAAAGCAGTTGAACAAAGAAAGAAGGCAAAAAGAGAAAATAGGTCTAAAAAAATATAGTAGAGGTTCTGAAAAATAAAAAAACTTGAGAAAAACCATTGTTTGAGTTTTAAAAATGCAGCTTAAGTGAAGATTAAATCACCTTTGCGTGTACCAGAACTGTGGAAACTAATGTTATGAATGAGGGGAAATAATTTCTTCTTAAGTGTAATTTTGTCTTTGTTGGTTTGGTTTTTTTTTTTTAACAGCAAGCTATATAAACCTTTTTTGCCTACTTCTTATTCTCCCCAAGAGGGCTATTTAAAGGAGGGTGAAGACATGCTAAGGTAAAATTTTATTATTGTGGCTCAATTTGCTAAAAGCTTTAGTGGTGATTCAAATGTGTTCTTACTGTGCAGAGTTAGGTGTTGTTAAAATTGATGTCGTTAATATTTGCTTTTAGGGCATCCCTCAGGTCAAGTTGATCATATTAAGCTATTCTGCTTTAATTTTTACCTTTTCACAGCCATTTAGATGATAGTAACTAAAATACATCTGCAGACTGAAGGGACTCAGCTCCCAGCCCTTTTCTCTGTGGGGGGATCACGCACCTTGCAGGTTACTGTACCAGACTCTTGGCTCCAATCCCTCCTTCCACACCTTCACACCTCCACATCCTGTCTGGGCAACCATCTAACCATTGGTACATGCTCATCAATGCAAATTTATTTTATGATAAAACAAGTCAGTACTCTAGAGTCAAATAAAAATGTAAACCACTTAAAAATGGTTGATTTTTCTAACCTAAAGAATGAATAGGCATGTAAAAGCTTCTGACAATAAAAAGTAGAAATCCCTTTTCAGAACTCTTACAATTTTTCTCCCTTGTTTTTTTAAATTAAATGACTTTCACTGGTATGGGTTATTCTGAAACTGTTTTTTTTCCCCCTAACGGTATGGTGTTACCATGGAGGATTATTCATCTTATTGTTTTTAACCACAGTGTGGTATTCCTGAGAATTTAAGTCACTTTTGAACCATTTATATTCAGCAGTGGAGTTCTTCTAAGTAACTAGGTAAATCAACATGGCAGTTCCAGATTCTTTCTTCGGATCTTTCTCTGTAGTTTTGGTAAAAGCAGTTTTCCTTGAACTGTAGTTGGATTGATTTCTATACATATGAACCTAGATAGGGCCTCTCTCTTGTCTGCATTAAAGATGAGATTTGTTGTCAGATTAGATTAATAATTCAAAATTGAAAAATGCTTTCCTGAACTGCAGAAGCGTTTCCAAGTATAGAATTCAGGAGTGATTGCTAATGGAGATTCGTTTCTCTCAGGTAACATTTCCTGAAAGGGACACCTAGAGTGCCTACACTGTTGGGGGGTCTTTTGGAGGTGAAATTTGCTTGGCTCTTGTCCTTAGAACCTAAAGGCAAGATGGATAATAGTGGTTGACATTTACTGCGGGCCTCCTCTGCCTTGGGTTCCATTGTGAGGCCATCACCTGTGCTAATTCATTAAATTTCATAGCACTTAGAGGATAGGTTCTCACCCTTTCTAATGCCGTGACCCTTTAATACAGTTCCTCATGTTGTGGTGACCCCAACCATAAAATTAGTTTTTGTTGCTACTTCAAGTGTGCAAAAATATGTGTTTTCTGATGGTCTTAGGTGACCCCCGTGAAAGGGTCATTTGACCAAAGGGGTTGTGACCCACAGATTGAGAACCGCTGACTTAGAGGTAGGTTCTATTAGTAATCCCCATTTTAAAGAAGAGAAAACTGAGGCATGGTGGTGTTAAGTAACTCATTCAAGGTTACCCAGTTTATAAGTGACAGAGCCACAATTCAAGGTCGGAGGGTTGCAGCTCCAGCGTTATACTGCCTTTCTTGGGTTACCAGATGCCAGCTTTTTGGGGGCCTCCAATTGTCACTAATCACAAGGGGATGGCAGGCCATTTACCTACCACTTCACAATTTTTCCCCTTCCCTCCCCTCCACTCCCCTCCTCTCCCCTCTCTCCTTTTCTTTCTTCTGCTACCTTCTCTCCCCCCTTCCTCTTCTTCCTTCTCTTTCTTTTTGAGACAGAATCTCACTCTCTTGCCCAGACTAGAGTGCTGTGGCATCATAGCTCACTGCAACCTCAAACTCCTGGGTTAAAGCAATTCTTCTGCCTCAGCCTCCCGAGCAGCTGGGACTATAGGCGCCCACCTTGACACCGGCTAGTTTTTCTTCTTCTTTTTTTTTTTTTCAGAAGAGATGAGGTCTCACTCTTTCTCAGGCTGGTCTCTAACTCCTGAGCTCAGGCAATCCACCCACCTCAGCCTCCCAGAGTGCTAAGATTACAGGTGTGAACTACTGTGTCCGACCTTGCCTACCACTTCATTAAAAGAAAGTGTATAAAGCCAGCATGAATAAAATGCAACAAGGGTTAGAGGAAACAGGTGGTTTCAGGAATGGCCTCTAGAACCAATGGCCAGTGTTTATCACAGATAGTGGACACAGAGAAGGCCTACATGCACAGGGAAACATTCTGCATGGCTTGGGACTCTTGGGTAGTAGGGGGAGGTGTGGACTCAGGCAGGAGGTGGGATATAGACAGCTGCCCCAATAACAACTATAAAGGGAGTAGTGAAGGGACTGGGCTCGCTGGCAGCCTGCTGAGTAGTCATGGCTTGGCAGAGTGTTTTGTGCCGCTTTGCTGTGCAGCTTGATCCCTCTTATGAGAGAACAGCTAATTGCTGCCTGCCAAGGTGGTTCCCTCCCCATCAGGACATTCCTTATGGACAGAAACATTGGTGTCTGGGTACCGGGGAGCTGCAGTAAAAATGCCTGATTTAGGGTACAGAGCGCATCTAATTCCCCCTTTCTTCTTTTAAAGCACAGCAAGGGGGACTACTTCAGGTGGCTAATAGATTGCCCAGCATCTGTGAGCTGTTTTGCATGTGTTGAACAGGGGGAAATCGCTTGCTAGCTGGAGCTTTTGGAATGTTTAGGGTAAAGGGAACAGATCTTGTTGATTAATTTTTTACTCATATTCGATGAAGACCTTCAGCGATGAGCACCCCCTCTTTTAAAGATGAATATTTCTGATAAAGTTGACTTAGACTCTTTAGGTATATTGTATTTAAGTGTATTCACATCTTGAAGTCTGAGTATATACTTCTATCTATCTGGTTTATGAGTCTTACTTGACAATGATCACTGGCTCCAAATAGAACTTTTCGTCGCAGCAAGCAAGAGGAAATGAATGGGACAAGGTAGAAAATCCTAGAAATTTGTACTATTCTAGGAGAAATTATTGAGTGACATCTTACCTCAATAAGACACAGTCTTTTTTTTTGGAGCCAAAGTCTCATTATGTTGCCCTCAGTAAAATGTGTGGTGTCACAACTCACAGCAACTTCAAACTCTTGGTCTTCTGTGATTCTCTTGCCTCAGCCTCCCAAGTAGCTGGGACTACATGTAGTTCTCGGCTGGTTTTCTTTTTGTTATTGTTGTCATTGTTGTTTACCAGGCTGTTTTTGTTGTTGTTGTTATTGTTGTCATTGTTGTTGGGTTCTAACCCGCCAGCCCTGGTGCATGGGGCTTGAGCCCTAACCACTGAGCCTTGGGTGCAGAGCCCAAAGACAGTCTTTTTTATTTTTGGAGACATAGTCTCACTATGCCGCCCTTTGTAGAGTGCCATAGCATCACAGCTCATAGCAACCTCAAACTCTTGGGCTCAAGTGATTCTCTACCCTCAGCCTCCCAAGTAGCTGGGATTACTGGTGCCCACCACAAAGCCCAGCTATTTTTTTTATTGCATTTGCTGTCTTGGTTTAGCTGGCCCAGGATGGGTTCCAACCTGCCAGTGTCGGTGTATGTGGCCGACGCTGTAACTACTGTGCTACGGGGCTCCGAGCCAGAAGACACAGTCTTAAGTAACTGTGGATTGTGTTAGAGGTTCTGATACTTGTTTTGGGGGGTTGGAGGGTACATGTAGGAAGAAGATATATCTGCACAATATTTGAAAAATATTTTCATGAAATATTTTCATCTATCGGCATTGGAGAATTAGGGAGGAGTGTGGCTGATTATTCAAAAAGGGGTGAAGGCAACTTCAAGCGATGCCAGCATTCTGTATAAGGTGAGAAGCCTGTTGGAATTCTAATTATAGTTTCTTGTGTTTGCAGCGGTCTTGTCTTTTATTTGCCCTTTTGTAAGGAGAACCTCAAAAAATTTCTTTCCAGCCACACAGAAGCACAAAAGCATCGATGTTTTTCAGGTAATGCCAGCAGCAGGAACACTTGGAAGGAACTTTTCAGCACTTTTGCCAAGTGGTTCAAAAACAGTGAGTGTGAAGCCTTCAGACTGCATTATGGTTTCTAGTGACAGAGAGCAGAAGTAGCTTTATTTCTTTTTAGTGTGTTAGTGAGGTTGTGTACAAACTGAGTAATTAAGTATTCAACTTTGAGTATGCCAGTCGCAGAGTTGGGACTCCCCAAAATGCTCTGTTAGAACTCTGCTTTAGGAATGGCAAAAGTGATCCTATTGGATTCGCCAAACTGGTAGGAGGTTCCTAGAGGTTACCGTCTTATTTAGCTTCTCTGTATTGGTTGAATTTTATAATGATTATCTATCAGTTTTTAATCAGAAAAAAGGCAAAGCTATTTGGGGAGGTGGAGAGTGGGTACCATGTACCAGGCACTATTCTGGGCTCTGGGGCTACTTTAGGGCACGTGACAGACAAAACCCTGCCCCTGGACTCTGATGGATGAGGGCAGCGGTCCTCAACCTTTTTGGCACCATGGGCCAGTTTCATGGAAGACAGTTGTTCCGAGGATGGGGAAGGGGTGGACGCAGGAGGAGGAACTCAGGCGGTGACGCTGAGTGGCCTGGTCCCTAATAGACCACCGACTGGTACTGGGCTGGGGACTGCAGGTCCAGTGTGTGCCACAAAGTTGACTTTGTGAAACTTCACTAAAGTTCCTCTCATTTCTTACCTACTTCTTGAATTCTTCTCTTGAATTCCTTCTTTGTCCATGCCCAGTCTGGTGTGCCTGTTCCCTCTTCTCTACCTGCCTAACTCACGTGGGCCCCTTAAGCCCAGTGGCAGCCTGGTCCTCTGGGAGTCCTTCCCCACTGCTCCTGCCCACTAGGCTGTGCCCGGCTCACCCCTCTGGCCTGTGCCCTGCCCCGATCTCAAGCACCACTGGCTGACACTGGCTGTGCTGTGTTAGAATTGTGTGTTGCTTCTGTCCACTATCTTGAGGGCAGACAGGGACTTAATACGTGATGACAATGGTGTCTCTGGATTGTGTCAGGTTTCGCAGTACTTGGCAGAGAGCCTGGCCTGCAGACAGACGGTTGGCTGGAGGGAAGCACACTTGGCCTGAGTGAGATAGGAACTCACTGAGTGAAGCCGAAGCCCCAGGTGTGGTCAGAACTGACACTTCCCATGTGGGAGACCAGGCACACACAGAACACAGCTCTGTATTAAGGCAGCACTGGACTTGCTCACATTTTTATATGAAAATCTTCGATTTTATTTATTTATTTTTGCAGGTTTTGGCCAGGGCTGGGTTTGAACCCACCACCTCTGGCATATGGGGCTGGTGCCCTACTCCTTTGAGCCACAGGGACCACCCTGAAAATCTTCAATTTTAAATTAAGATGACTCAGAGTTTTTACTGACATCCCCTTTACAGAAATCTCCTTTATCTGTAGATAGCATCTTTTCTCCGTGAATTTTTGAGAGCAGAATTATAGCTCCATCTCGTTTGGAGAGCATTCAGGCTGGACCTTGGGAGATGGTGTACTGGAAGAAATGAGGTCAGTCGCAGCATGGGAAGACAGGAGAGGACACTACCTTTTGCATTAGCAGATGATAGAATTTCCCTTTAATAATTGAAAGATAACCAGACCTGCCCCACGTTAATTTGATCATGTCATAATTGAAACCAATTTTGAGCCCAGAGGCAGTAAAGACTCACATGAGTAGCAGCTTTGCTTCTGCATGTTTAGTGACTTTAGTCCAATGCCCTGTGTTGACCAGGCTCACGGCACTGATGTTTGGCTAGATTAACCTTCTCAAGACGTGTAGCAAGCTTCGTATCTGACTTAGAGCATCTTGTGATTTTTTTGAGAATTGTCACTGGTTCCAGCTGCCACTGGACTTACATGCCCCTGAAATTCTTGGTACCTTCCTGTCTCCAGAGCCAGGCGGACTGGAGTTAATTGGAGGGCAGTCTTCACAGTGAAGAGGAGACTGGAGAGTGTCTTTCCTCTCCCCCTCCATCTGGAGTGGTGTTTAGAACGCCTCTTCAGATGTCACCAGCCTCTGCCTGGCCATCCGAGGTTCTGGCAGTCAGCCACGGATGGGGCGCTGGGTGGAGGCAGCTTAGGAGCTCTCTGCCGTGGGTAGACTGCCACTGCCGCTGCCGCTGCCAAGGAACCCATGGACTGGAGCATGCTGCTCCCTGATGTCAGGACGATTCGTGGTGATAAATTAGCTTGCTAATCCATTCCTTTATACTCCAAAACAATAATTAATTTTCAAATCATGTCCAATGTGAATTATTTTTGTGATCATTTTGAATCGTAGGCTGTCACTCTGTCATGTCTTTTTTTCTTGTTTTCCTCTTGAATTTATTTTTGCAAATCATCAAGACTTTCTTTCAGAAAGCATTGTTTGTATCATCATAGTAACTTCTTCTTAAGAGACAGGTCTCATTCTGTCATCCAGGCTGAAATGCAGAGGTACCATCATAGATCGCTGTAACCTTGAACTTCTGGGCTCAGTGATCTCCCCACCTCAGCCTCCTGAGTAGCTGGGAGTATAGGTACACACAACCACACCTACCTAATTTCAAAAAAAAAAATTGTTTTTGTAGAGACAGAATCTCACTGTGTTGTCCAGGCTGGTCTCAGACTCCTGGTCTTAAGCGATATTCCTGCCTTAGCCTCCAACTGTGCTAGGATTACAGATGTGAACCACTTTGTGCCTGGCTGTCATAGCAATTTTTTTTTTTTTTTTGAGACAGAGCCTCAAGCTATCACCCTAGATAGAGTGCTGTGGCATCACAGCTCACAGCAACCTTCAATTCCTGGGCTCCAGCGAGTCTTCTGCCTCTGCCTCCCAAGTAGCTGGGACTACAGGCGCCCACCACAACGCCTGGCCATTTTTTGGTTGCAACTGTCATTGTTGTTTGGCGGGCCCAGGCTGGATTTGAACCTGCCAGCTCAGGTGTACGTGGCTGGCACCTTAGCCCATTGAGCCACAGGCGCCGAGCCTGTCACAGCAATTTTTAATTCACAAAATACACATTTTTAATGCGTACCTGTCATGTGTAAAGCTCTGTGCTGGTGTAGTAAGGGCATAAAGATAATTAAGTAACAATTTCTATTTGTAGAATATGCAGTCTAATAAGATTAAATGTGCTATAAACCAAGTATACAAACGAGGGAAAATGGATTACCATTCTTTGGAGTCCAAGGAGATTTCAGGGAATAATGTCATTTGAGTCGAGCCTTTGAGGTGAGGGCTGGAAAGTGTCCAGCAAACTGGCTGGCAGGTGGGGGTGGGGAACACAGCAGGGAGAAAAGTGTGGAGAGAGTTGATTGTGTCTGGGATCACAAGAAATTACCCTTGGGAAGAGAACAGGACATTCGAAGCTCAGTAGGTTACAAAGCCTGTTAAGAGAGGTTGAAGCCACACCTGGGCAGGACTCTGAGTGCTCAAGTAAGGGGTTGAGGATGCTGAGTGCCCTTTCAAAACTTGCCATTTTTTTTTTTTTTTATTGTTGGGGATTCATTGAGGGTACAAGAAAAACTTGCCATTTTTGAAAGTAATACTTTTGACAAGATCACTTACAGGCTGAAGCACAGGGCGGATTGAGCAGGAAAAGGAATTGCAGAGCATGTGCTGCAGCAAGCATGTCTCTAAGCAAGTGCTGGGCAGAAACGGAAGCCTAAACCCACGGAGAGGTCTGGGAAACATTCCCTGGGTCTCAGACAGAGGCTGAGGAAATAAGAGAGGCGACTTCAGGTTATGATTCATGATTAGGATCAAAGAATGACTCGTCCTGGCTCAGTTACCGCATGGCTGGTGCTGAGATGGCTCTTTCCAGTGTCATCTTCACTCTTCAGCAGGTGAAGGGTGGGTCCCAGGAACACAGGTGTGGGTCCGTCCCAGGAACTGACTATAAATGAGTCTTCTCCCGTTTTTCTTTTTTTTTTCCCTGTATACGGAATTTTTATTTTATTTTTTATTAAATCATAACTTTGTACATTGATACATTTATGGGGTTCAGGGAACTTCTTCAATGTACAATGTGAAATGCTTACATTGAACTAAGTAACACATCCATCACAATTACATTCATTTGTTAATAGTTTTGAAATGTACCATTGTGTCATGTACATTAGGTGAGGTCCCCCCAGATACCCTCCCACCTCCCACATCTCACCTCCCCTCCCCTCTCTCTTCTTTTCCCCTCTACTTTTTGGACTATAGGTATATTTATATGAGTGTGTAGTGGTTATACATTGATTTCATAGTAGTATTGAGTACATTGGATACTTTTTTCCATTCTTGAGATACTTTACTAAGAAGAATATGTTCCAGCTCCATCCAGGTAAACATAAAAGATGTAAAGTCTCCATCTTTTTTCACAATTTGCTAATCCATTCATGGATCACTGGGCACTTGGGCTGTTTCCATGTCTTTGCTATTATGAACTGGGCTACAATAAACATTCTGATGTAAATGTCTTTGTTGTAAAATAATTTTTGATCATCTGGATATATACCTAGTAGAGGAATTGCAGGATTGAATAGTATGTCTACTTTTAGTAGCACAGCACTCAGCTAGTTTTTCTATTTTTTTTAATAATTTTTAATTTTTATTAAATCATAGTTGTGTACATTAGTGCAATCATGGGGTACAGTGTGTGGGCTTCATATTCAATCTGAAATATCCAACTGTTCGACATAACCTTCATGGGATTTTCTCGTTTATTGTGTGAAAACATTTGTGTTCTGCATTTAGTAGGTTTCACCTGTCCCTTCTAAGATACACCATAAGTGTGATCCCACCATTCATCCCCTCTCCACCCACCTTCCCCCTCTCCTCTCCTCCCTTACTCCCCTCCCCATCTTCTTGTGCTATAATTGGATTATAGCCTTCATATGAAAGCTACAAATTAGTTTCACAGTAGGGCTGTATACATTGGATACTTTTTCTTCCATTCTTGAGATACTTTGCTAAGGAGAATGTGTTCCAGTTCCATCCATGTAAATATGAAAGAGGTAAAGTCACCATCTTTCTTTAAGGCTGCATAATATTCCATGGTATACATGTACCACAATTTATTAATCCATTTGTGGATCGATGGGCACTTGGGCTTCTTCCATGACTTAGCAATTATGAATTGGGCTGCACTAAACAATCTGGTACAGATATCTTTGTTGTAATGTGATTTTTGCTTCTTCTCCAAGTAAAGGAATTATAGGATCAAATGGCAGGTCTATTTTTAGATCTCTGAGCATTCTCCAAACGTTTTTCCAAAAGGAATATATTAGTTTGCATTCCCACCAGCAATGTAGACGTGTTCCCTTTTCTCCACATCCATGCCAACATCTCTGGTTTTGGGATTTTGTTATGTGAGCTAATCTTACTGGAGTTAGATGATATCTTAAGGTAGTTTTGATTTGCATTTCTCTGATGATTAAGGATAGTGAGCATTTTGTCATGTGTCTGAAGGCCGTGCGCCTGTCTTCTTTAGAGAAGTTTCTCTTCAGATTCTTTACCTCTTTCATATTTACATGGATGGAGTTGGAACACATTCTTCTTAGCAAAGTATCTCAAGAATGGAAGAAAAAGTATCCAATGTATACAGCCCTACTATGAAGCTAATTTATAGCTTTCATATGAAGGCTAAAACCCAATTATAGGGCAAGAAGATGGGGAAACGGGTAAGGGAGGGAAAGAGAGAGGGAGGGTGTGTGGAGAGAGGGCAAATGGTGGGATCACACTTATGGTGTATTTTAGAAGGGACAGGTGAAACCTACTAAATGCAGAACACAAATGTTTTCACACAATAAATGAGAAAATCCCATGAAGGGTTTGTTGAACAGTTGGATGAAAATATTTCAGATTGTATATGAAGCCCGCACTAATTGATTGCACTAATGTACACAGCGATGATTTAATAAAAAATAAAAATAAAAAAATATTAGATATTTTCTAAGGTAGACAAACACCGAATTCCCTGGTTTCCTCATCTCTCTGTTCCATAGTCAGCCTTGATAGTTCCAGTTACTTAGCACTTTTTAATGCATGTTGAGACCAGGGAAAATTCTCTTAAAAATGAGAATTCTCAGTAGCTTTGCAAGAAAATGATTAGGGAAAAGAAAAGAAAAAAAGTCACTTATCTAAAAAAAAAAGAACTCTGAAGAATATACTCTTACTAGATGGTAATTTTTTTTACTATAGGCTGGAATTTTTCATGGTTTTGGTCCCAACATCAGAAGTAGGTTTGTACTGATGCAATTTCCAGAGCACATTTTGCATTTAGTTTTCTCTGCTTTAAAATGAAGGTACTTGTGTTGAACCTGGCATTTTGAGTTTTTGTTTTATTGACAATCCTAATAGAATCCCTGTTAGAGTGGATTATTAGAATGAAAATTACCTGATGGCTTGGAATCTTACGTAGTATGAGACTGCCTCACATTTTCAGAAACAACTACCTTTCCCATAATATTCCTTGATATAAATGGGTCTCCTTGTAGTAGCTTTAGCTTTTTAAATCTATGCAAGAGGCCCATTTTCTGCTTGTCACTATGTTTAATCATTGCAGGTAGCTTCCCTACCACAATTCTGAATAACCATTGAACTTAACTTTGATTTGCATTGTTCTCATTTTTTCATTTATTAGCAAGCATATTGGCTCTGCCAGAGTCATGTAATTATCTTTGTGTCTGCCAGATTAGGGCATATGGTATATTATTTTGGGAAGGCAGATAATGCTCCCGTTTGGAGCAGTATCCAGGCAGTCAGAACATGCCTTCGAAAAAAAGATTTCTGTATAGATTAATTTCCCTTCTCAACTGTGTAATGACAGTATATTAATTTTTTGCTCTTCGAGGCATACAGACTTAACACAGAGAAGATTTTATAATGGTCTCCCATGATACCATTGGTTTGGCAATTTAAATATGTTAGCCTGGAGTTTTTTTTGTTTGTTTAAGAAAGTAAGCTGACAATCTGGTATCCTTTTTTAAAAAGGCCACCAAATCAACAGTACTGGGCCTAAAGAGCACTAAGAGGGCGGTCTGATGTTTTCCACCACTTGCAGAAAATCAGACGCTGTGTCTAAGATGGGGAGACTGTCCACCAGAGGTAAATACTCCCCTACAGAGTCTAATTGGAGTCATGCGGCTAAATCCCTGCCTAGTGCTTTGTAAACTCAGGGTTATATCCTAAAGACATTTCAACTTGAAAAAAAGGTCATGGGCAATGTTTTTAAGGGAAAAATGGATTTTTTTTCTTATTCTTTGCTCATTAAAGTGCTATAGTTAAAAGAAAAAGATGCTATCTCTAAAGGTAACCAGAGCTGGGCACAGTGGTATCCATCTGTACTCTTAGCTACTCAAGAGGAGGGGGAGATTGGAGGATTGCTGGAGCATGGGAGTTGGAGACCAACCTAGGCAACATAGTGAGATCGTATCTCTTTTTTTTTTTTTAAAGTTAAAGTCTTTTTTTAAAAATTGCAATTTAGCCAGGGCCGAGTTTGAACCTGCCACCCTGAGTATATGGGGCTGGTGCCCTACTCCCTGAGCCACAGGTGCCACCTGAGATCCTATCTCTTAAAAAAAAAAAAAAAAAGATAACCAGCCTGTAAAGTTGACCTACTTCTCAGGTTTTCTTTTTAAGGCTTTTGTCTCTCAGCTTAAGGAACCCTGAGTTCATCAGGTGTTGATGGCTTTTGAGGATGACCTTCACCCCCACATCCACTGAGGGTGACAGAGCAGCGGTCTTGTGGAGCAGTGTTTCTCAAACTTTGGCCAGGATCAGAATCACCAGAGGGCTTGTTTAAACAGGTAACTGGGTTGCAGTCCCAGAGCTTCTGATTCTGTTGGTCTGGACTGGGGTCTGAAATACATTTCTTCTAAGTTTACCAATGATGCTGATGTGTGTGAATTGGGGACTATCCTTTGAGAACCATTGGTGTACATAGAAGTTAAACAAGTAGACTCTGAAGTTGAACTGCTTGAGTTCATGTGCAGATAAGTGACTGATTTTCAAGATACTGTGTTGCCAGAAATGTGTGCCTATCAGGCCCGTGCCCTGGCTTTACTTGATTTCAACAGGCCTGAGTTTCAGTTAACATGGTTTCATGTATGATGAGGACTTCGTGATCTTTAAGCTCTCTGTGCTTTAGTTTTCACTTCTGAAAATGGGAATAATAATGCCTACCTAATACAATTGTTGTGAGGATTAAATAAAATAACACTTGGAAAATACATAGTACAGTGCCTGACACATAGTAAGCACAATATGTGAATAGCTAGTCTAATTTTTCATAGAGTAATACTTAGAATTATAGATTTTAGACCCTTGCCTAAAAGGGGCTGCAGAGATAATTTAGTCTTACTCTTCACTCCACCCTCTTTTATACAGAGTCACAGAAAGGTAGGATAGCCTGCCCTCAGTCCTATCAATAACTTAAAGACGCGCCTGGTGACAGAACATTCCTCTCTTAACTCCCAACTCAGTACTTTCCCCCAAAGATCGTATTGATTACTCTGCTCATAAAGATTTGTCCACAAATGATTTTTCAATTTATAGTAAGGATATGTTGCCCTTGTTCAACTAATTTTGAGACCAGAGAGATGTGGGAAATACAGGAACAATGTTGTGATAAGAATTTCATGTCTGGCTTGAGAACAAGCTCCTTGTGCTCAGCATCTCCTGTTCTCAGAGGGACTCCAGGGTGAGTGTATTTAGTAAAGAGGCTCTGCGATTCATTCTGGGGCTGCTCATTGCAAAGGTTTGGGAATAATAATTTTATTTTTGTTTTACTTGGTGGTTGGGTTTGTGTGGGGCAAAGTCACTGGTCACAAAGGAAAATAGGAAAGAATAATTGATTTTTCCTTTGACCCACAGGAAGTGGATTTTTTAGAATTATTCTTTAATTTGCCTTTGGACATAACCTCCTACTCCCATTATTCAGAGTGGGGAAGAAGCCTTGATGTGTCCACACATTCACTCAACTAATGTTTACTAAGCCCCTACTGTATGTTAGGTACTGTTGGGTAATGTGAAGGGCCAAAGACATTTACACACAGGTAGTCGGTAGCCCTAGGCTGGATTTATTTCATTTTTGCTATTTGATTGTCTTCTTTTCTGATTGTTTAGGAACCACTTGGCAATAGGCCAGGGCTTTGAGGGTCAACTTAGGTACTCAGTAAATAGTTGTTGAAAAAGGTGAATACAAGATGGCAAGAAAGTAACTGCAAAGGAGAGTCTGAATTTCCATCCTCGGCGTAGCCTCAAGTGCCAAATTCCCAATTTTGGAGTGAGGGATTTGACATTATTTATTACCTCCTCTTTCACCTCATCACCACCAAACCACTGGCTTATTTGCCCATGGATCTTTTCCACATATTCATCAATTTTAAAAGTTGAGTCAATCACCAGGGCCAGCCCATAGACTTTCCTGAAAATGACACTGTTGGATACTCAAACTTTTACAATAATAGTCAACCACTACACATAGTTTTACTGTCCACAAATTGTTTTCACATGTGTTGAAGACCTGGAGGATAGTTACATGGGGAAACACTGTCGGACTCTGGGTATTTGAATAGGGGCTGGAGAAAAGTGGCTGAGTCATCAATATGTAGCTGAAGGCCATTAGGTATGGGTGACATTAGCCTGGGCAGTGAATGATTCCTTAAAAACAATGAAAAAGTCTCTATTTATGTAATTATCAATTTCCTACAGTTAGGCTGATTTATTGCATATTTCTCTGTAGAGAGATTTCTGAAATAACTCTTTGCTTATTAGACTTGATGTTCACTTGTTTTTTGGAAATAAACCTTTGTTTTAGAATGGTATAGATTCACAGAAAAGTTATATCCACACTGTTTCTCCTATTTGTAACATCTTATGTTACCATAGTGCTTATGTCATAAGTAAGGAATCAACATCTGAACACTACTATTCATTAAACTCTGTACTTTATTCATATTTTATTGGTTTTTCTCGAATGTCCTTTCTCTGCCCCAGGAAGCCATCTTGGAGACCATATTATATTTAGTTGTTCTGTCTCCTTAGCCTTTGGTCTGTAACAGTTTCTCAGATGTTCCTTGCTTTTGATGACCTCAACAATTTCAAGGAGTACTGGTCCAGTATTTTGTAGCATGCCCCTTAATTTCAGTTTATATTACTTTTTTTTTTCACGATTCAATGGTAATTATGGGTTTTGGGGAAGCAGATCACAGGTATAAGTGCCATTCTTCCAGCACATTATTTAAAGGCCAAATGTTAGCAACACGACTTATCTCTGATTTTGTTAACATTGTTCACCTGACCAAAGCAACATTTGCCAGTTGCCCTGCTATGAAGCTTTTTTCTCCCTTTACATACTTTACTGTTTGACAGCAATTTACTAAATGTAGCCCACCATCAAAGACTGGAGGGAGTTAGGTATTACTTTCTTGAGGGAGGAATAACTAAACAAATTATTTGGAATTCTTCTGTATGGGAGATGAGCTTTTCTCCTCCATTTGTTTAGTTAATAATTTATATCAGTATGGGCTCATGGATATTTATTTTACACTTTAGATTTTCATACAATAGCACATTGTTTTGCTCATCAAATTATTCCAGGTTTGGCCATGAGAGATCTTTCAGTTTGGCTCCTGTGTCCCTCTTATACCCTTATCATTTAATTTTAAGCACTTCCTTACTTTCTGATACTATGGAATGCTCATCTAGTACATTTCCTGTCCCAGTCCTAGAATCAACTATTTTCCCAAGGACCCCTGGTATCTTTTATTGGTAAATGGTATGAGAAACCAAGATCTTTGCACTTTTTAGAAAATTTCAACTAGGAAATGACCAATCATCTTTGGAATTAATGAACAGTTCCGTGGGACTGTTATAAGGTTTATTGGGTCAATATAAAGAGATTTAGAACATGCAAAGAAGGACTTCTCTTTAAGGTAAATTTTTTGGGATATGAAGGTAGAGGGTAGCTACTTGTTTTATAGAATAGAAATAGTCCTTACTTAAAGCAATATTTTATTTATTTTTTATTTCAGATTAATATGAGGGTACATCTGATTAGGTTACATTGCATTTGTAAGGTAAAATCTGAGTTGCAGTTGAGTCCTCTGCCCAGGGAGTGTGCCATGTACCCCTACATTGTGCCCACTAAGTGGGAACTTACTAAACCCCCTCACCCAGGCCCCTCTTCCCCCTTCTTAAATTTAATTGTATTTTTCTCTTGTGTGGACCTGTTTATCTAATAGTTTCAATGTAGTATTGAATACTTGAGATGCTTTGCTTTCCCATTCTTGAGATACTTTACTTAGGAGAATGTTCTCCAAATCCATCCAGGTAAATACAAAAGATGCAAAGTCTCCATCTTTTTTGTGGTTGATCGTATTCCATGTATACATATACCACAGTTTATTAACCCACTCATAAGTTGAAAAAACTTGTATTATTTCCACATCTTTGTGATTGTGGATTGAGCAGCTATAAACATTTAAGTGCAAATATCCTTATGATAAAATGACTTTTTTTCTTCTGGGTAGACACCTAGCAATGAGGTTGTGAGAGCCAATGGAAGTTCTATTTTTAGTTCTTTGAGGATTCTCCATATTTCTTTCCAAAAAGGCTGTATTAGTTTGCAATACCACTAACTGTATGTAAGTGTTCCCCTCTCTTCCCACCCACTGCAACTCTAGGACCTTGTGAAGTGGGTTATTCTCACTGGATTTAGGTGATATTTCAGGCTGATCTTGATTTACATTTCTCTGATAATTAGAGATGATGAGCGTTCGTCTGTCCTCTTGGGAAAAGATTCTGTTCAGGTCTCTTGCCCAATGATTAATGGGGTTGTTTGCTCTTTTCTTGTCAATTTGTTAAAGCAATATTTTAAAAGGGATGATGCAAATTTCTTTTTAATGTTTTAAGGTCCTGACTGCAATTGTCATGATAGTCTACCTCATTCTGCTATCTCTTTATACCAGTACCTGGTGGGCATTTTATCTTGGAATTTAAGCAAATTACAGAAGGATTAGTTTGGGAGTGAGCATTTATAATTCTAATTATATGGGCTAGGGGGTCATGAAATTTCATTGCTTGCTTCTCAGAAAGACTCCCATGGGCAGTTCTTAGTGCCTAGGGTTGCCTTTCCTGGTCCCAGGTTTCTCTGCTAAGCTGACCACACTGCTTAGACCTGTGATTGGTGCTTTAGGCCAAGGCTCATGAGTCGATGACCTCACTGCCTTCTCTTCTCTGTGAGCTTCCCAGTAATTAACTCCCATTACCTAAGGCTATATTACTCATACTCATGGAGTCTAAGGTGACTGGAACAATCACTTAATTCTTGAAATTTTGGAGAAAACTAATATGTTCTTTGAATATGTTATTACACTGAGGTCAACACAGACATATGCAACATTGGGATAAATTTAAGGCAAATATTGAGACTTCAAATATTTTTTAAAAATTTGCTAAACAATGAAAAGGGTTATGGTTTCACACAATAAAAATAGTCCAGCAGTGAAAAGAATTGAATACTGATATATGCTACAATATAGATAAACCTCAAAGAGATTATACCCAGTGGAAAAAAGCTGGATGAAAAAGTACCATATATTGTCTGTTTCCAATTATATAAAATGTTCAAAGTAGGGAAATCTATAGAGATAGAAGCTGATCAGTGGTTGCCTGGGGCTGGTAGTAGAAATGAAGATTAACTATAAATAGGCATGAGGGATCATATTGGGCTGATGGAAATGTTCTCAAATTGGATTATGGTGCTGGTTGTACAACTCTGTACATTTATTAAAAGTTATTGAGTTGTAAATTTAACAGGTGAATCTTACAGTATAAAAATTATACCACAGTAAAACTGTTTGCAAAAAAGAGAGAGAGAGAGAGACAGAGGAAGAGAGAAGATGAGGAAGAGAAAGAGAAAGGTCATGACTCCCAGAGCCTGTGAAGGTGTGTGGAGTACTTAGTGGAAAAGTTTTAAAAGCAAAGCTTTAAAGTAACTTGGGAATGCCCAGTCCCTACAACCTGAAAGAACCTAACTTAGCAATATGTGTACAAAAAGTATCATTTATTTAAAATAATTTTGAATTCTATATAATAGATTTTTTTGCGATTTTATTTTTTATATTTATTTATTTATTTTATTGCTGAGGATTCATTGCGGGTACAAGAAACCATGTTATACTGATTGCATTTGTTGGAATATTGGTCTTTCTGAATATTTATTTCAGATTTGTAAAAGTTTTCTTGCATTATAATTTTAAAAAATTTGTTCTTTTCCCTTACTGTCATTTTAGTCTCCAGAGTGACATAATATATTGAATCTTGTTTTCTTGTCTTCAATGTATCAGTTTATTATAAATATCTATCATTTTTTGTTTTGTATTTAAAATTGCTCTCCTTTTTTTCTTTTGTTTTCTTAAAGCATTATCTGTTGTGTGTGTTTTTTTAATTGTTAACGTCATTAACAATTTTCTTGAGATGTAATTCACATACCACATAGCTAGCCCTTTAGAAAGTACAGTTTAGTAGTTTTTCATTAGTAGTATACCATCACTATGATTTTAGAACATTTTATCACTCTCAGAGGAACTACTCCCTAGTAGTCATCCCCATTTCCCCCTAAAAATGCCCATTCTCCATTTTACATAAATGGAGTCATGGAATATGTGTTCTTTTCTATCTTTTTTAACTTAGCATAGTGTTTTCAGGATTCATTTGTGTTATAGCATGCATGGGCACTTCACTCTATTATGGCTATATAATATTCTAATACCTATTTTTTTGAGAACTTGTCTTGATTCCTCTTAGGTGTACACTCAGGAGTGGAATTTCTGAACCATGTGTTTTTCTGTGTTTAACATTTTGAAGAGATGGCAAAAACGCTAGACTTTTTTACATTTCCACATAAACAAATGTGTGTAAGTTCTAATTGCTTCATATCTTCAATACGACTTGATACCATGGTTTTGTAAAAATTTATTCTAATTGATATGTAATAATTGTGCATCTAAATGGGGTACAGAGTGATATTTTGATACATGTATACAATATATCATGGTAAAATACGGATACTTGGTATATCCCTCACCTCAAACATTTATTATGTCTTGTGTTGTAAACATTCAAAATCTTCTCTTCTAGCTATTTGAAAATACACAATAAATTATTTTTTGTTATAGTTACCCTACAGTGCTATAAAACACAAGAAGTTTTTCTTCTTGCGAAGCTGTAATTTTCTATTCATTAAACGACCTCTCCCTCTTCTCTTGTAGCCTCTAACAACCACGACTACATCAATGAGCTCAAAATTGAGCTCCCACGTGCAAGTGGGATCATGTGGTGTTTATCTTTCTGTGCTTGATACACTTCGTTCCAGGCCTTAGCCATGTTTCTTCAGGGGGCCATATTTCATTTTTTCAATGGCTGAATAGTATTCTATGATGTACGTATACCACGTTTTCTTTGTCCATTCATCTGTCCCCAGGCACATAAGTTGATTCTATATTTTAACTGTTGTGACTAACGCCACAGTTAACGGAGGAATGCAGCTCTCTTTGATATACTGATTTTCTTCCTCTTAGATAAATACCCAGTCCTGGGATTGCTAAATCATATGGTAGTTCTGTTTTTAATTTTTTGAGGAAACTTTCTTTATACTCTTTTTCCTCATTATCGTACTGATTTACATTCCCAACAGTGCATAAGATTTCCTTTTCCTCCACATTTGTTAACAAAGCTTCACCAGCATTTGTTGTTTTTTTTTTTGTCTTTTTGATGATAGTGTTCTAACGGAACTGACATGATATCTCATGGTGTATTTTTAAATTTAAATTTATTTTTTCCTATTTATTGACATTTTATTTTATTTTTACTTTAAAGTGTTTAAAGAGTGCAAATATATTTGGTTACATAGATAGCTTTTGTCATGCTTGAGTCAGTGTACCCATCCCCACATCCTTCTCATTATACCTCATGTGCTTTCTCTGATGCCTGGTAATGCTGAACATTATTTGATGGCCATTTGTATGTCTTTTGAGAAATGTATGTTCAGATTCTTTGCCCGTTTTTAAATTGATTATTTGACCTTTTATATTTGAGTTGTTTGAGTTTCTTGTATGTTCTGGATATTCATATCTAGAATAATATGATCACGGCTTTATTTTGCATCTCCCTACTGAGTAATGATGCTGAACATCTATTCATGGGCTGGTCATCTGTGTATTTTAATTTTTTGAGAAATGTCTATTCATATCCTTTTTGCATATTTTCTGATTGTGTTATTTGTCTTTTCTTTTGAATAATAGGAGTTCTTTCTCTATTCCGGACATGAATTTTTCAATGGTTAATAGATTAATTATACTTTGTTTTGGTATGAATCTTTCAATTTATGTTCCTAAAACTTTATTCACGTTCTTAGATGTTTTTGTGTTTTCCATAAAAGTTGAGAAGTTTTGGGTATTATTTCCTCAAATATTTTTTATTTTCTTTTCTCTCTCTTCTCTTTCTGACATGCCTAGTGATATATATGCAGTTCAGCGTGGTGGCATCCCCATTTCATTAGGCTGTTAATTTACTTTTCTTCATTATCCTTTATTCTGCTCCTCAGACTTAATAATTTAAATTGTCCTATTTTCATGTTCACTGATTATCTCTTCTGCTCACTGAAAGCTCCTTGTGAACTCATTCATCTCCATAATTTGGTTATTTATTTATTTATACTTTTTATCTTATTATTAACAGTCTCATTTTTTATACGTCATTTTTCTGATGTGTTTTATTTTTTTCTTTGCCTCTTTGAACATGATTAAGACAGTTATTTAAAAGGTTTTGCTCAATTATTCCAACATGTGGGTTTTCATAGGATGGTTTCTGTCAGTTAGAATGGACTTTGAATGGACTATACTTTTCTATTTTTTTATATGCCATGTGATATATTGTTGCTGTTGAAAACTAGACATTTATATGGTAATTCTGAAGATCCAATTATGTCCCTTCTTCAGGTTTTTTTTTTTTTAATTATTTGTCGAGTGACATTCCTCAACTATTTTTGCAAAGAATGTATTCCTTCTCTTTTCCGTGTCACTCAAGTCTGTGTTCCTTAGCTTGTGTTTAGGCAGAGGTTTCCTTGAATTCTAGTAGCGTAAACCACATAAACAAACATACAACTAAAGCACCAAATTTCCAGTGTTTGCAGACGGCTCTGTATTTAGTCTCTCTTTCAGCTCTTGGCCAGGCTTGCACTGAATCTAGGGATCAGCCAAGTTGAAAGCTTAAAATCTTCTCATTTCCTTTCTCAGCACGCTTCTTGTCCTGTACTGCTTACGAGGTTTAATCACTCTTTTCCCTGCCTCCATGTTGATGCCATAATTTTCTAAGAAAACTCTGTCCGAGCTATTCCTCCAATGTTGTAGACAATCAGTTACATTTCCCAGCTATGAACTCTTGCCTCAGGTATCTGCAGACTATTTTTTAGCTTTACAATGTTTTCACGTAATGGCTACCACTTTTCCAATGTGGATGAATTTCAAGTTGGGCAAAAGACAGACAAGCACCATAGGTCAGTTCTTTAGGTCGCTCCCAGACATTTAGAATGGACTTAGGCAAGAATTTGTGTCTGCACAAGTTTAAGTTCGGTTTGCTCCCTATAGAAACAGGGATTAGGTTCCCACACAGGGAGAACATGGGCGCTGTCTTCAAGACTGCTGCCCAGCCAGCCTGTAAGTAGAAATGCTGTAAGTGTTTCCCACTGTTTGTAAGGTGACTTTTTCTGGTTTCAGCATTTGCTTGGTTACTGTGAACATTTGACTGTCTTTCAAACTTGGTTCTGATAGTCCCTGCCAATTTTTTGACGTTTTGGTCAAGAACTTGCGCTTGGAGGTGCCTACTCTGCTATTTTGCTGAATCACAGATGTTTTCATTTCAGAAATAATATTTGCTTTTGATTTCTCATTTTTCTGAGTATTATTATATTGTTTCTCTTTTTTATAATTAGTATTTATATTTTTTCGTACTTAATATTTTAGATAATTTTGAAAGAACATATTCTCAGGATAGTATTTTGATTTTTAAGTAACAAATACAAATTAGTTTTAGTAAAAAGTTAGGTTTCAAACTCTATACGAATTGTATCAGCAAGTCAATTAGAATTTATTGTATGCTAATGCATATGTCAATTATATAGCTTAGAAAGTAAGGCACCATTTGTTTAATTGTTTATGATTAATGTTGTCCTAGACTTGTCTACATTAGTCAGAATTAACATGTCTTGGTGCCATTAGTGGAGAGAAATCAGAAAAGGATTGATAGTTCAATGAAACTCTCCCACCTAACACACCTCTCCTTTTTTATTGCTATGATTTTAGATAATTACTTACAGAATTTTTCTGTGTAAAGTTAATTTCTGAAAATTATTCCCTGCTTGAAATCTTCTCTTTTTGAGATGTTTACATTCACCCTTTCTCTCATTACTCAAGAATCAACTCAGCTTACTCATGATGATTTTCCTTCATTATATTAGCTCAAGCCGTCCTTCTGATCATTAGTGCATGATGGCTATTTTATTGAAATGCATTGTTTTACATGCATTTTCTCTCTACAATGTAAGCTCCTTTTAGTGAGACATGTTTTCTAATCATGGTCACCATTCTTTATCCAGTTTCTAAAAAGGAATATATTTCAGAATGTTTTTTAGATATTTCTGTGTTCTAAAATGGATTTTTTTTTCTTCTTCTATTTCTATGGACTGACATTTTCATTTCTTTGGGCTGTGTCCCCAGGCATGCACAACTGTACTACTTAAGTTATAAACGCAATATTTCTTCTATGCCAATTTTTGGCATTTACACTATAAATTTTAATGAAGTAAATATTTAAAATATTACTCCTAGAAGTGTTAAATAGCAATTGAATTTTAAATGTCTTTCAGGGTGACTTTTGTATTATGAAGAAAAAATCATCTTCCAGCAGAGCTTACATTCTAATACACTATGTAACTATGTTGTGATGAGTAAGTCACAACTCTGTCTTTGCTGTCTTGAACAAGGAGCTTATTTTTTCTTCTTCTTCATTAATTTCAAAATATTAATTAGGGGCTACAAGGGTTTTTGTTACAGGGAAACAAATGCTTAAGTATGGGCTTTAACACAGTAACAACAAAATTTCTGGAAGATATTAATACTTGGTTTAAATATTTGTATTTCCAAAAGATAGGGGAGTTTTCTAATACCTACCGTATAACTAAAAAATATGTAATTTTGTGGATTTTGTAGACTAGAACCTATTGAGATCATTCTATAGTTACTGGACATCGCGTAAGTGACACATACATAACTATTTTATGTAATTTCAACCTTTCTTCACAAGCTTCCCATTCTGCCTTACAGCTATGATAGACAACAAAAATTTTGTCAGTTATATGCAAAAAATTGATTTTCAAATGCAGATTTTATAGAGAAAAATCCCATTGATTATAATTTGAAAGAATTAAAAGGCCAAGTTAAAATACTTCATTAGAGATATTTTCAAATGCCAATCTTACATTTCTATTGGTCATAATATTTTGTTTCTTCCACTGAGGACGTTTCTTTTTTAAAGTTGATGCATTTATATTCAACTGTTATATTTAGTAAAATTGGTGGTTAAAATTGCTCAATTTTATGTGACATAAGCAATAAAGAATTTTCCTTCAAAAGTCACCATTTTATTTTGCTACTTTGAAATGTTAATTTTTAAGTTGTTTTACATGAAATTTTGCATTCTGCTTTATATACATATTTTTGCTTCCTTACACAAGAGCTCACAATTTTAAATGTAAGCAAACTGTTCTTTGCTTTTTATTTTGTATTACACTTTAAAAATTAGATTTCATGAAAATGTTCTATTTTAATAATCCCTAATTTACTAACTTATGTACTCCCCTGTATTAAACTATATATGCCTTTTGATTTGTAGATTCTCTGACTAAAATATGTATATGTACATAACATTTATGCGAGATAATAAATTGCACACAAATATGTGCTAAATACCTATGTGTATGTGCAGTGAACTCCCTGAAGCACAGACCAGGCATGTACCCTGGCATACCAGGGTATGTATCTATATATGTATACATGTATCTACAAGTTATTACAAATACATATATCTACAAATTATTACATGCACACATATCTACATGCATGTATCTACAAGTTATTATGAACACACATATCTCTGTATGTATATATAAAAAATATTTTGCTTTGCTATGTTACTGTGGTTTTCATATTTCAGTGACCTTGATTCTGTAGTTACTAATGCACTGGAAATATCATTTAGAAAGGGCTAGAGTTGCACAAAAAAACAACTAAAGCCTGGGCTTAATAAAGGATGAGCAGGTGGAAGTGGTTGTCTTGGGTTATACATTTTAGAAGTGACTAAAGGGAAGTGAAATTATTACTTTATAACAAAATAGGATCTAGATTATCTGGCAAATGTTGGAATGCCATATGCTTATCTTTAATCTATAAATTACTAAATCATTATGTTTTTAAGACACACGTGTACAAATCCACAAACCCTCACACGCTCTCTCTGCAGCACTGAACCCGCCTACATGTGGTGTGCTGTACAAGAGGATCAGAGCGGTTGTGCTCCCCAATAGTGGAGAGATGCAATTTCCAAGCATTGGATCAAGCATCTTAAAAAAAAAATTATATGCAAAAAAACTTTCTGTGAAATGTTAGACGAATTATACCTAACAAAAATATTAAGCGACTGGGGACAGATCAATTTGCAGTTATTTTGCTATATTAATATTAATTTTACAGATTAAAATCATTTGCAATATACCAGAACATGAATATTTAAATCTTCATACTTTGACAAACGATATTCAAGCTAGAAGTGAAGTATATGTATACCAATAACCAGAATGTTTATGGTAACAAAACAGTTGTGAGTCAAACCAACAGGAACAAAATAATTTTGAGATTTTGAAAATAATTTGAAATTGTCTGTCTGGTTTTCCCCTTTAAATTACTCATATTTCAAAGCACGTTCACTCTTTGTTGGCAAGAAAGGATATCCAGATGTTTGTGATACAGGACATTTGGTGCCCCAGCCAGCTCAGTGGAGCTGAGCCTCCACCTTGGAGGTATTGGTGCCGCGGCAACTGGCTGAGGAACCAGCAGGCTGGATGATAGGCAAGGGGAGCGGGGGCTCCGACCCCCATCAGAGGCTCCGATAGCCAAACGGGAGGGACAACTGCCAGGGAAACAACCACGCCTTGGTTTCTCCTTCACTTTACACTTAGGACTAAATACAGAACCCCATTTCCTATGCCTAGGTCAATTTCATGTGAATTTCCTAGGTCTCAATTCCATGAATGGACTCTGTCCATTCATTAATACATTCATTCACCTTGCCCCAGCGG
>CAUYON010026328.1:0-21178 GCA_963573935.1 Arctocebus calabarensis | reverse complement strand
GAGTGTGGGGTTTGTTCATGGGGGGCTGTAGTCTGGGGGCCCTCAGCACCTCCATTCTCTAGTTAAACAAACTGAGGTCCCCACGGGGGCTCACTCTGTTGCCTGTCGTTGTAGTTAAACAAGGGAACAGGGAGTTGATGTATAAAAAGGCCATTTTTATTTTTTTTTTTTTGCAGTTTTTGGCCTCGGCTGGGTTTGAACCCACCACCTCCGGCATATGGGGCGAGCGCCCTACTCCTTTGAGCCACAGGCGCCGCCCTAAAAAGGCTTTATTATGGGACAGGCTAGTAATCCCAGAGAACAGCAAGAGTAATTTTTTTAAATGCTGTTTTGTCTATGTAACCAATTTTAATAATTTATATAGGGAATAATTACACAAGTATACAAGAAACATACGTGATTAACAACATGTAGGCAAGTTAAATACATTTAACACTAATCAAAACACTAATCAAACACTAAATAAACATAAAACACTAATCAAAAATAGGCTCGGCGCCTGTGGCTCAGCGCCTGTGGCTCAGCGGGCTAAGGCGCCAGCCAAGTACACCTAAGCTGGCGGGTTCGAATCCAGCCTGGGCCCGCCAAACAACAATGACAGCTGCAACCAAAAACAAAAATGGCCGGGCGTTGTGGCGGACGCCTGTAGTCCCAGCTACTTGGGAGGCAGAGGCAGGAGACTCGCTTGAGCTCAGGAATTGGAGGTTGCTGTGAGCTGTGATGCTAAGGCACTCTGTCCAGGGTGACAGCTTGAGACTCTGTCTCAAAAACAAACAAACAAAAAAACCACTAATCAAAAATAATCGGTTGGCGCCTATGGCTCAACTGGGTAGGGCGCTGGCCCGATATACTGGAGGTGGCAGGTTCAAACCCAGCCCCAGCCAAAAACTACAAAAAAAAAAAAAAAAAAAAGGTGAAAAATCAGTCATCAGTAGACTTGGCGCCTGTGGCTCAACGGGCTAAGGCGCCAGCCACGTACACCAGAGCTGGCGGTTTCCAATCCAGCCTGGGCCCGCCAAACAACAATGACGGCTGCAACCAAAAAATCGCCGGGTGTTGTGACGAGCACCTGTAGTCCCAGCTACTTGGGAGGCGGAGGCAGGAGGCTCGCTTAAGCCCAGGAATTGAAGGTTGCTGTGAGCAGTGATGTCACAGCACTCTATCCAGGGTGACAGCTTAAGGCTCTGTCTCAAAAAAAAAAAAAAAATTCATCAATAAAACATCATTAAACATGCTATTAGCTTGTTCTATAGTGCTTCATTGCTTCCTTTTTTTTTTTTCATGATTATTATCTTTATTTCCTATTTCTAGTTTGGCCTGTTTAACTGACTTTCTCTCTCTCTCTCTCTTTCTATAAATATATATTTATATATATATATATATATTTTTTTTTTTTTTTTTTTTGCAGTTTTTGGCTGTGGCCAGGTTTAAACCCCCCACCTCCAGTTTATGGGACTGGCAACCTACTCCTTTGAGCCACAGGCACCGCCCAGCCATTTGGCTAATTTTTTTTTTTTTTTTTTTTTTGAGACAGAGCCTCAACCTTTTGCCCTAGGTAGAGTACTGTGGCATCACAGCTCACAGCTACCTCCAACTCCTGGGCTCAAGCAAGTCTCCTGCCTCTGCTTCCCAAGTAGCTGGGACTACAGGCACCTGCCACAGCTCCCAGCTATTTTTTGGTTGAACCTGTCATTGTTGTTTGGTAGGCCCAGGCTGGATTCGAACCCGCCAGCTCAGGTGTATGTGGCTGGCGCCTTAGCCACTTGAGCCACAGGTGCCAAGCCACTCTTTCTATGTTTTAAAGTGCATTCTCAGTTCAGAAATAGTTAAGAAAGGTTGTGGGGGTGTCTATGTCTACCATATTCTCTACTTTTATTTATTTTTTCACATCTATGAAATTGATTTAAAATGAAAATAATTTTTTTTTTTTGAGACAGTCTCAAGCTGTGGCCCTTGAGAGAGTCTTGGTGTCACAGTTCACAGCAACCTCAAACTCTTGGGCTTAAAGCTATTCACTTACCTCAGCCTCCGAATAGCAGGGACTACAGGTGCTCGCCACAATGCCTGGCTATTTTTTGGTTGTAGTTGTCATTGTTGTTCGGCAGCCAGACTAGATTCAAACCTGCTAGCTCCAGTGTATGTGGCTGGCACCCTAGCCGCTGAGCTACAGGCCCTGAGCCTAAAATAAAAATAATTTTAAATAATTTTAAATTTGTTACGGTTAGTTAAATTGACATGCGAGCTTTGTTGGTTAATTTTGTTTTTGAAATTTATGAAACAAGGCTGGGGGTGGTGGCTCAGCTGTAATTCTAGCACTCAGGGAGGCAAAGGCAGGTGGATTGCCTGAGCTCATGAGTTTGAAACCAGCCTGAGCCAGACCAAGAGGTCGCTAAAAAAAAAAAATCTAGTTGTTGCAGCTCCTGTAGTCCCAACCACTTGGGAATACGAGGCAAGAGAATCCCTTAAGCCAAGAGTTTGAGGATGCTGTGAGCTGTGACACCAGGGCACCCTATGGAGGATGACAAAGTGAGACTCTGTCTAAAAAGAAAGAAAGAAAAAGAAATTTGTGAAACAGCAGGTACATATGAATGGTATACATATTAAGAAGCTTATAATATATATCATAAGAATAAGTATACAGGTACGGAGTTAAGTAATATTGGGTAATTATGATAATACTTTAGATAGGAGGTGTTGGATATTCTCAAAAATCTTGCTTGTTTCATTTGGACTATGTCTTTTATACATCTTAACTTGTTTTTAGTATTTTTTTTTTTTTTTTTGTAGAGACAGAATCTCAAAGACTGCTGTGGCATCACACAGCTCACAGCAATCCCCCACCCCCTTTTTTATAGAGACAGAGTCTCACTTTATCACCCTCAGTAGAGTCTTGTGGCTTCACATAGGTCACAGCAACCTCCAACTCCTGGGCTTAGGCGATTCTTTTGCCTCCGCCTCCCGAGTAGCTGGGACTACAGGTGACCTCCACAATGCCCGGCTATTTTTCTGTTTTGCACTTTGGCTGAGGCCAGGTTTGAACCTGCCACCTTTGGTATATGGGGTCTGCGCCCTACTGGATGAGCCACAGGCACCGGCCTGCATCATCTTGTTTTTAATGAGTTGGGAACTGTTAGATAAATTGAACCAGTATATAGATTTTAAAGTTTTTACATATATGATTGTGTTTTAATAACCAATAATGGCTGCTTGATTTTTTTAGTATAGCTTCTCATACTTGTTTTAATTCAACACTCAGAGTGTTTATGGCTTGAGAAGTTGTATTAAGGTTCTTGATACACCCTGATACACCCTTGGCACAGGCCAATGGACTAATTTTAAGATTGTGTTCAATAGCTATTGTTGGTATGATAAAAATGGCTAAAGTGGTGTATTTAGCAGGGCTAAAAAGGTGTAGTCAGCTATTATAGTTTTTAGGGAGGTCAATATCTTAAGTTACTTTAGACCTGTTGGACTTAAAGTTTTGTACCCAGGGTAGAATAGGGGTGAATCTTAGCGAACAAAGATTCCCTGTTGTAGCAGGGATAGATGAAAAAGCCTGGGTGCTATGTAATATGAATTGTCTTCTCTTCAAGGTAGGTTGGTATTCTATTGGCAAAAGGTAAAAAGGCAGTTGAGTTACATTTAAGTATGGGATTATTCAGGTCAGTGTATCATAATGGGCACCTTTTAAGCTTGATATATTTATGACTAATAGTTCCAATTTTCAATTGTATAGCAAATATATCTTTTTTTCTTGACAGTAGTGGTTGTTTTTGAACTATAAATATCTGAGTATGTGATAATGTTTTGGATATATAGGAAAAGTGTGAAATCTCTGATAAGTTCTAGTGGATGCACATCTTCATTAGCCTTGAAATAAATACCTGTTCTACATAAGAACTTTTTTTTTTTTTTTTTGAGACAGAGCCTCAAGCTGTCACCCTGGACAGAGTGCTGTGGCATCACAAGCTCACAGCAACCTCCAATTCCTGGGCTCAAGCGAGTCTCCTGCCTCTGCCTCCCAAGTAGCTGGGATCACAGGCGCCCGCCACAGCGCCGGGCGATTTTTTGGTTGCAGCTGTCATTGTTGTTTGGCGGGCCCAGGCTGGATTCGAACCCGCCAGCTTGGGTGTATGTGGCTGGCGCCTTAGCCTGCTGAGCCACAGGCGCCGAGCCTACCTAAGAACTTCTAGTAAGACAGAGATCAGACATAGTTATGACATTTTGGGCTAAAGACATCTCTGCATTTCTATTTCATCAAAATGGGACCAGGTACTGGGGTGAGCACACAGCCGTGTGTACTCTTAAGAGGAAGATGACTGGGGATTATATCTCTTCAATCTACTGTGGTGTTTTCCCCAATCTAGTTTTTGTCGGCTTCGGCTGCTTCTTCAGTGAGATACAGCTTGAGTGGAGTGTGGTGGGCCCAGGCTTCTAGTACTGTCAGTTTCACTGCTTGGTGTCATCAGCAGAACATCTTCTGGGCTAGAGTACTTTGCTTTCAGCTGTTTCTTTCAGGCCCATCTTTCCAGGTTTTGAGCTGGTCTTGGTTACCAGCATAAAAGGGACATACATTTTCTGTAGGGGTTGACTAAGGTCTGGGAAGAGAAAACCTATGAATAAGGGATAACATTCAGATTACATTCTGCTTTCCCTTACATTTGAATTGAGACTGCCTGGAAGGGTTTCCTATGAACAACTTTGTGAGGATTTAATTTGACCCTGTTTCTATGATCTCTTATCCATTAAATTAAATGGATCTCCTAGCATTGTTTGGCCATATTTATTTAGGGTACGATTTATTTTCTTTTTTCCTTTTCCTGATGATTGAGGTGTCCAGGCTGCATGCAATTTCTAGTGAATTTTCAAAAATTTGCTTACCTGCTGTGTAACTACTGCCATAAAAGATGGATTGTTATTACTTTGATGGCTTCTAGGGAGCTTACAATGGGGTGAAGGAGCTAAGGAAGTTTCACCCCAAAATAGGACTTGTGTAAAGAATATTTTGAATTAAAGGCCATTCATGATCAGAAAACGTTGAAAGAGGCCTTTCCTCTATCTACATAAAACCTGAAACACTTGACGGGGTACCAAAAGGGGCTGCTGACCTGATTACATGCTAATAGATCTGTACCCAAGGTCATTTGAAGTACAATACCTGTCTCTCATGTTAATCTAGAAATCAGTTTTCACCCTTTTACACATTCCCCCTTGCAACCAGTTACTGCACCTACACTTTCCACTTACTTCTTCTTCTCTTCTAAAAAGCATCTATAAAGATCTCTGACCATCACTGAGACTTTGGATAATTGTTCTTTTGGTTCTGCCCATGTGCATGGTATTTGGAAATAAAACTTTGTCTTAGTCATCTATCCCAATTATGAGATGATCTTTCAGCGAACCAACCAAAGGGAAAAGGGCAGATTTCACTTTGATCCGTACAGTAGTGTAATGTTTTTCAGAAGGACCTTTATTACTTCTGTAGTTTTTTGTTTTCGTGGGGCAAGTTTTTACTTACCTTGAAAAAGTATTCGTTATTACTAGCAAATATTTCAGACTTTTGGATGAGGGTATTTGAGTGAAGTCTATCAGCTAGTTTTCTTTTTCTTTTTTTTAAATTTTTACCTCAAGCTTTCGCCCTGGGTAGAGTGCCATGAAATCACAGCTCACAGTAACCCTCAACTCCGGGGCTTAAGCAATTCTCTTCCCACATCCTCCCAAGTAGTTGGGACTACAGGCCCCTGCCACAACCCCAGCTACTTTTTGTTTGTAGTTGTTGTTGTATTGTTGTTTGCCAGGCCTCGGCTGTCCCCCAGGTAGAGTGCTATGGCGTTACAGCTCACAGCAACCTCCAACTCCTGGACTCAAGCGATTCTCCTGACTCCTCCTCCCCAGTAGCTGGGACCACAGGCACCCACCACAACGCCCAGCTATTTTTTGGTTGCAGCCATCATTGTTGTTTGGCGGCCCGGGCTGGATTCGAACCTGCCAGCTCAGGTGTATGTGGCTGGTGCCTTAGCTGTTTGAGCCACAGGTGCTGAGGCCAGGGTTGTTTCTTATAAAAGCAAACATGGAGTATTTATTTATTTATTTTTTTATTATCTGGGTGAATTGCCTGTTTGTATCTTATGGCAGAGGGAACTCAGTTTAGGCTTTTTTGCAGAAATGTGTCATGTCATGAAGTCATTTAATTACCTGAGCTGTTAGACTTCTGGGTAACATGAAGAGTTACCTTGGCTGTTGATGAGTCAACTATTTTTTTTATCATGGGATATTTCTGTTTTCTTCTTTTTCTTAGAGACAGAGTCTCATCACCCTTGGTAGAGTGCCGTGGTACCACACAGCTCACAGCAACCTCCAACTCCTAAGCCTCCTGAGTAGCTGGGACTACAGGCGCCCGCCACAATGCCCAGCTATTTTTCTGTTTTGCAGTTCTGCCAAGGCTGGGTTTGAACCCACCACCTTCGGTATGTGGGGCTGGCACCCTACTCGATAAGCCACAGGCACCGCCCTGTTTTCTTTTTTATTTCTTTTCTTATAGGTGGGATGAAAATCAGATAGGTTTAGAAGCAGCCTTAAGGGAGCCATTACTCTGGGTCTTGCTGCTGCTTTGCTGCAGTGTTGCTCTCTTGGTTTCTGTTGGCACAGGATAAAAATCTTTTCTGGTGTCCTGGGCAGTGCATGGCTGCCACCTTGCGGAAGGACAGTGTAGCTTCTGATAGTTGTAAAAGAGTTCTGAACTGTTGGGTTTTTTTGTTTTGTTTTGTTTGAGACAGGGTCTCCCTGTGTCTCCCTTGGTAGAGTGCAATGGCATCACAGCTCACAGCAACCTGAAACTCTTGGGCATAAACAATTCTCTTGCCTCATCCACCCAAGTAGCTGGGAGTACAGGTGCCCGCCATAACACTTGGCTATTGTTTTGTTGTTGTCATTATTGTTTAGCAGGTCGGGGCTGAGTTATCTCCTTTTTTATATGGTATTTTTTTTTGAGACCGAGTTTGATTTTGTCATCCTTGCTAGAATGTCATGGCATCATAGCTCATAGGAACCTCAAACTCCTGGGCTTAAGCGATTCTCTTGCCTCTGCCTCCCAAGTAGTTGAGACTACAGGTGGTCGCCACAATGCATGGCAATATTTTTTTTTTTTGAGGCAGAGCCTCAAGCTGTCACCCTGGATAGAGGGCTGTGGCATCATAGCTCACAGCAACCCCCAATTCCTGGGTTCAAGCGAGTTTCCTGCCTTCGCCTCCCAAGTAGCTGGGACTACAGGCGCCTGCCACAACACCTGGCTATTTTTTTTGTTTTGGTTGCAGCCGTCATTGTTGTTTGGCAGGCCCGGGCTGGATTCGAACCCACTAGCTCAGGTGTACGTGGCTGGCGCCTTAGCTTGTTGAGCCACAGGCGCCGAGTCATGCCTGGCTATTTTTATAGACAAGGCCTTGCTCTGGCTAAGGTTGGTCTGAAACCTCTGCGCTCAGGCAACCCACCCACGTCGGCCTCCCAAGTACTGGGATTACAGGTGACAGCCAACTCGCCTGGCTTTTATATGGCATTTTGAGCGTGAAGAATTATAAAAGAAAATTTAGAGTCCATATAAATGTTTAGTGTTTTTCTTTTTGACAGTTCTAATGTCCTGGTTAGAGCAATTAGTTCAGTTTTTGGTCTGAAGTCCCCAGTGGAAGGGCTTTCTTTTCTACCGGTCTTTCCACAGGCTCTACTGTGTAACTTGCCCTTCATGTTCCTTTGTCAATATAATTGCTTCCGTCCATACACGGAGTCCAGTCTACGTCTTCAGACGGGTTGTCTGATGGGTCTCCTTGGCTAGAAAAATCTTATTTTCCCATCCTACCTGTAGGAACTAGAAGTTTCTTTTTTGTTGAAGTAGGAACAAAACTTAATGAGGGACATGAACCATAGTCACTTGTCCCAAGGGGAATTTTTCAGTTTCTTTTGAAAGACCACCAGTCACAGGCAGGGTTTGAAAACAGCCAGGCCACCCAGTAGCTGCAAAGCCGTCACATATTATTTAGACCAACATGTGACTGGTCTGGGAAAAGTGCCAGTTTTTGGTTTCAGTACTTGAGGGCCAAACCCCAGTTCTCTGTCTTTCATACACGTATAGAAAGAAGAATTTTGTTAACTTAGGCAGACCAGGAGCAGAGGCCTTAGAGAGACTAAGTTTCTGCAGGGCTTTGTCACACTCCTTAGTTTAATACAAGGGTGTGTTTCCTGTCTTGAAGGCCTGATGCAAAAGTTTAAGAATTAAGCCATAATCAGGAATCCATACCTGGCAGACACTTGCCATATGTAGAAATCCCCAAATCTCTTACAGGGGTTGCAAAATATAATATTAAATGATCTCACAGGCTGTGTTTTCGAGGCTGTAGCTGAGAATCAAGAAATTTCACTTACTTTGATGCCCAATAGCACCATTCAGCTAACTGGTTCAATGTGAATGTTGTGTTGTTTAGGCATTCCTGAAAGTCCTGACCAGTGATTAGCAATTCATTTATGTTTTCAAGTGCATTCTAAGTTCACAAATAGGTAAAAAAGATTATGGGGGTGTCTGTCTCCACTACAATGCCTGTTTTCCTAGGAGTCTGGGAGGCCAGGATGGGTGGGTTGCTTAAGCTTAGGAGTTCCAGGTCAGCCTGAGAAAGAGGGAAATCCATCTCTAGTTAAAAATAAAAATAAAAATAAAACTTACTTTGAAGTGATGATGGGCACTTGTAATCCCAGGTAGTTCGGAGGCTAAAAGAGGAGAACTGCTTGAACTCAGGAGTTTGAAATTGTTGGGAGATATGATGCCATGACACTCTAGCCTGGGGCAACAGAATGAGACTCTGTTTGTAAATAAATAAACAAAAAAAAATCTTATGTATGATTAAAATGCTAAAGAGTTTGATTTGCTATAAATAATTATAAAAATTAATAATTGTAAAAACAAATTGTAGGCTCGGTGACCATAACTCATTGACTCAGGTGACGCCCACATGCACTGAGGGTGGTGAGTTCGAACCAAGCCCAGGACAGCAAAACAACAATGACATCTGCAACAAAATATAGCTTGGCATTGTGGCGGGCACCTGTAGTCTCAGCTACTTGGGAGGCTAAGGCAAGAGAATCGCTTAAGGCCAAGAAGAGGGCCTTAAGAGTTTGAAGTTGCTGTGAGCTGTGATGCCACAGTGCTCTACCAAGGGTGACATAGTGAGACTCTTGTCTCAAAACAAACAAGGAAAAAAAATAAAGTGTAAGATAGGCATGCTGAGTACTTTTGAAAATGGAAAAGTTTTTGGAAGTAATAGTGCCGAAGAAACTGCAATTAAACCAGAATATATATATATATATATATATATATATTTTTTTTTTTTTTTTTTTTGTGGGGGTGAGACAAGAGTCTCATTATGTCACTCTCGGTGGAGGGCCTCAGCATCACAGCTCACAAGCAACCTCAGGCTCTTGGGCTTAAGCGATTCTT
This sequence comes from Arctocebus calabarensis, assembly GCA_963573935.1. Taxonomy (NCBI): domain Eukaryota; kingdom Metazoa; phylum Chordata; class Mammalia; order Primates; family Lorisidae; genus Arctocebus; species Arctocebus calabarensis. The sequence continues at coordinate 11,700 of CAUYON010026328.1, read as the reverse complement.
TTTTTTTTTTTTTTTTTTTTTGAGACAGAGCCTCAAGCTGTCACCCTGGGTAGAGTGCTGTGGTATCAAAGCTCACAGCAACCTCCAATTCCTGGGTTCAAGCGAGTCTCTTGCCTCTGCCTCCCAAGTAGCTGGGACTACAGGCGCCCGCCACAACGCCTGGCCATTTTTTGGTTGCAGCCGTCATTGTTGTTTGGCGGGCCCTGGGACTGGATTCGAACCCGCCAGCTCAGGTGTACATGGCTGGCGCCTTAGCCCACTGAGCCACAGGCGCCGAGCCCATTCTAGTAAATTTTTAAAAAATATTAATTGTTTTAGCTGGGCGTGGTAGTGGGCACCTCTATTCCCAGCTACTCAGGAGACAGAGGCAAGAGGATCGCTAGAACCCTGGAGTTTGAGGTTGCTGTGAGCTATAATGCCAAGGTACCCAGGGTGACAGTGAGACTGTCTCAAAAACAATTTTTATTCTGGGCCAGGCGTGGTGGTTCACACTTGTAATTCTAGCACTCTGGGAGGCCGAGGCGGGTGGATTGCTTGAGTTCACAGGTTTGAGACCAGACTGAGCCAGAGAGCGATCCCATCTCCAAAAATAGCTGGGCGTTGTGGCAGGTGCCTGTATTCTCAGCTATTTGGGTGGCTGAGGCAAGAGAGTCATTTGAGCCCAAGAGTTTGAAGTTGCTGTGAGCTATAACATCATGGTACTCTACCAAGGGCAACAAAGTGAAACTCTGTCTCAAAAAAACTTTTTAGGGGGTGGCACCTGTGGCTCAAGGAGTAGGGTGCCGGCCCCATATACCAGGGGTGACAGGTTCACGTCCAACTCCGGCCAAAACTGCAACCCCCCCCCCCAAAGAAAACCCTTTTTAAAAATTCTTTTATTTTTAGAGAGATGGTCTTACTATGTTCTCCTGGCTGGACTTGAACTCCTAGCCTTAAGTGATCCTTCATCCTCAGCCTCTGGAGTATCTGGGGCTATAGACACGCATCTGGCAGTGGTAACTTTTAAACACAATTTTAGTGACTTAAGAAATTATTCCAACATTGCTTTTGGTGGGGATGTCAGCTTTTAAGGCAGCTACCTGTATCCTAAAATGTCAGGGTTCCTGGAAGCTGTATCCTTAGTCCTTTGGTGTGATTTGGGCAAAAAATGACCAGACCCACCAAAGCAAGACACGCATGAAACAAAATTAATTGAGGAAGACAAAGATAGATTTACAGAGTAAGAATAAGTTATAGGTTTACAGAGCAAGATATGTTCACCATAAACAGTGAACAGGCCTCTATTGTCCTGAAAAGAAAAGGGCAAAAAGGCAAAGAGGCCAAGAGGCGTGGGTTATGGTTGGCGGTTCTGTTTTATGCTGTCTGCTTCTGGCCTAACTTGTGGTTCAGAGCTCACTTTGGAAGGAGAGTGTTACTGCAGATGTGGACCTCCCATAAGCCCCTCTAAGAGCCCATTGGGGCACGTGGACTGTAAGGTAGATTTAATGATATGATAGTTAGCCTTAAGGCTATTTTATGATATGATAGTTAGCCTTAAGGCTATTTTAGGTCACTAGAGTAAAGCACTAGAACAAGGCTATTTAAGGCTATATTGTACCTGTTGTTGTACTAAAGGGTCTTCTACATCCTTTTGCAGTTGGCACACTACTGAGTTCTGACTGGTAGATTGGTAGGGTGTTTCCTCTTCCTCAGGAGAATCACTTGGGACAGAATTAAGGAGTGTGGCACTAAGATAGGGTCTTGGGGGCCCTGCCTTTGTCCTCCTTCTCTGGAAAGTTGGATTTCTAGCTATCTAGCTACCTATCCATCAGTGGGAGAAGCCAGTGTCCTGTGCTAGTTTGCCATCTTAACAGAAATCCAAGTATGTTTGTGTGATACTATAAAATATATACATGTATTTGGTCCAGAGCCTAGTTCCTGGCATACAACTGCTAAAATCATTAGAATCTCCAAAGTGATGTTTTTGTAAGCACACCTAGGTAACTTCATGGTAAGGACTAATTATCAGAAAGACCATAGCACCATTAGAAGGTTAAGTCTTCCAGCCCCACCCCTCAACCTCTGGGGAGGGGAGAGGAGCTGAAGGTTTAACGGATCTCCATGGCCAATAATCAGTCACGCCTATGTAATGAAGCCAGTCACGCCTGTGTAAAGAAGCTTTCATATAATAAACCCCCCAAAGGACTGGATTCCAAGAGCCTCTGGATAATTGCACACCTGGAGGCTTGTAGAGGGTGGCGCACCTTGGAGGGTGTGGAAGCTCCATGTCCTTTCACCCACACCTCACCCTATGCATCTCTTCATCTGTGTCCTTTATAATGTCCTTTATGATATGCTGGTAAATGTAAGAAAGTATTGCCCTGAGTTCTGTGAGCCACTTTAGCAAATTAATGGAACCCAGAGAGAGGGTCATGGGAAACCCAATTTATAGTCAGGTGATTAGGTACAGCAACCTGGGGCTTGCAACTGGCATCTGGAGTGGGACCTGACCCCCTATCTCTTGCTACATGGTGTCAGAATTGAACTGAGTTAAAGCGCACCCAGCTGGTGTCCACTACAGAATTGATTGCTTGCCTGTAAGTGGGGAAAACACCCACATATATGGTCACAGAAGTTGTCTGTGTTGGTTATTGTTGAGTAAGAGAATAGAAAAAGGCACTTTGAGCTCAGCGCCTGTAGCTCAGTGATTAGGGTGCCGGCCATATACACCAGGGCTGGCGGGTTCGAAACTGGCCTGGGCCTGCTAAACAACAATGACAACTACGACAAAAAATAGCTGGGCATTGTGTTGGGTGCCTGGAGTCTCACTTACTCGGAAGGCTGAGGCAAGAGAATCACCTAAGCCCAAGAACTGGAGATTGCTGTGAGCTGTGATACCACAGTACTCTACCAAGGGCGGCATAGTGAGACTCTGTCTCAAAAAAAAAAAAAAAAAAAAAGAAAGAAAGAAAAGAAAAGTAAAAGGCACTTTGAGTTGTGTTTCTCCCCCCTCACATTATTTTGTTTTTTTAGCTGCTTTGCGTCAAGAAAGTAGCATCAAGTGCAAACAACTAATGTTTCTCCAAATGCTGATCATCTGCAGTATAACTTATTTTTATACATTTTGAGACTGTACTGGTTAACAAAATGCTAGCTTACTTAATTTTGTTAGACACGTGGTACTTCCCCTTAATAGCTAAAGAAGGTCCTAGATGAATGATTGGCATTTCAGCCGTGAGTGAAATCCCTCTTATTTCTCTACCCCTGGTCCCCAAGTCCCCTGGTCTCTCACTCAGCTATAAATAAAAGCTACTTAACTGAGATTTTCCTTACACTTCCTTTATGGCAGAATCACTGTTGAAGGATCTGCAGCAACTTTTCCTGACACCGAATACAGAGAAATATTCTTAGAAGGGTTATCAAACAATCACAAGTCTCAATTATTTGTCCTACAGTTCCCTTTTTTTTTTTTTTAAAGTTTTTATTTATTTATTTATTTGCAAGGTGAATGAATGTATCAATGAACGAAGACAGTTCCCTCCCGGGCAAAGTGGATGAATGCATCAATGAATGGACACAGTCCATTCATGGAATTGAGGCCCAGGAAATTCACATGAAACTGACCTAGGCATAGGAAATGGGGGTTCCACATTTAGTCCCAAGTGCAAAGTGAAGGAGACACCAAGGCACAGGTGTCACCTCGGCAGTTGTCCTGCCTTTTTGGCTATTGGAGTCTCTGGTGGGGGTTGGAGGTCCCCCTCCTTGCCAGTCATCGAGCCTCCTGGTTCTTCCTCTGGCTGCCACAGCACTGACACCGCCAAGGAGGAGGCGGCAGGTCCGCCAGCTCCCCTGAGCTGGCCAGGGCGCCAAATGTCCCGCATCAATTCTCCCTCTCCCAGTAGAAACCCTAACTGCTGTTAGGGGAAAGGGGTGAAGACTCAATCTAACTGCTTCCTGCTGAATCGGGAGATGATAGAAGGGGGCAGTTAGGGTTTCTCCGGAGGGAGAGTGATACAGGGGTTCATGGACTGGAACCATCTTTATTGCGTGTGGCCTGATGACATTTCTGGAAAACACAAATCTGATTAGCATAATCAGTAATAGGCAAAGGGAGAGGGCATCATGTTAGAAGTACTTAATGAGTGATGCTAACCTAAAGTTCCCTTTTAAGGAAAAATGAAAAAAGACTCAGATAAGCAAATACCAATTAGTTACATGAACCGGATTTGAACCCACCACCCTCTGTGTATGTGGCTGACGCCATAACCACTGTGCTACAGGTGCCAAGCTCTTTGTTAGGATTTTCTAATTTAAATTATTTTTCAAGTGAGTAATTAGCTGTTATGCTTTAAATAAGAATGCAGTTTCAGTAATATTAAATATAATTAAAATAAATCAACCTCTTACTGTAGTCCCAGCTACTTGGGAGGCGGAGGCAGGAGACTCGCTTAAGCCCAGGATTTGGAGGTTGCTGTGAGCTGTGATGCCACAGCACTCTATCCAGGGTGACAGCTTGAGGCTCTGTCTCAAAAAAAAAAAAAATCAACCCCTTAACATTTTATTTATTTTTATTTATTTATTTTTGCAGCTTTTGGCCAGAGGCTGGGTTTTTTTTGTTTGTTTTTGACTGGGGCCGGGTTTGAACCCACCACCTCTGGTATACGGGGCCAACGCCTTACTCCTTTGACCCACAGGCACCACCCAACCTCTTAACATTTAAAAAAAAAACACATGGCTGCAAATGATCTAAGTTAGTATTCTACTTTGAAAAGAAATAAAGATGTACGTGGATTAGCTTTAAAAAGTTTACCCAAAAGTATTTTAACTTAGCAGTGTCAAACAAAATTATGGGAGTCGATGGTTTTGGACTGAGCTCCTACATTTGGCTCCAACAGAACAGACGAACCAAATGGAGTCACTCATGCTAAGTGGCATGTAATCAAAATGAAATTAAAGAAGCAGATCCCCAGACAGGCCAGTTTTTCCTAAAAACAGGAGATCTGAGTCTACCTAATAAGGAATTACCCTTTGCTTTAATTAACCCCCCCCCAAAACCTGATGTTAACCAATCAGTTTTTTTCTGTTGTTCTGTTCTTGTCCCACCTTGTAAAACCCACTCTTCTGCCATCACCCAGGGGGCGCCCTGATTCCACTTTGTAAAATGGAAGCTGCTCAAATTCATGAATCACGAATAAAAGCCAACTAGATGTATAATCAAATTTGTAGTAATTTTGTCTTTTTGACAGTTCATAAGCTCTAACACTTACCTAAATTTAAAAAAAAGTGTGTGTGAGTATATATATATTTAAATTTATATATATATATATAAATATATTTGTTTCTGTAGATTAGCATCCTAAAGGTGAAATGATAGAGGAGGTGGACTTATTGTATGTATCTGGAACAATGTCTATAACACACTGTAAGTTAAAAAGGTAAATGTGATAGCAATATAATACAATTCTATTTTATGTTTTAAAATGTAAATGTTTATGCAAACATATCTGTGGAACTCTAATATAGAAAGATATTTCATGAATAGTTTGGAATTGGAAGGGTTATAAGGAAGGCCCCCTTTGATGTCTAATATTTAATTTTAAAGTAAAGAAAAAGGTGGAAGTAAAAGAAAAATTAAAATGAAGAAATAAAATAGAATTTATCCTTAATGGTGAATCAAAATATGAGGCTCAGGAATGTGCTAAGCATTTCTCTACTTCCACCCGGTGATGGAGGAAAAAAGTGCTATTAATCTGTTCAGAATTTGGAAGCATTCATAGTAAACTCTTTTCCATAGTTTCAGTTAATTCAAAATCTATTTATACAAAATCACTAAGTTGTCCTTGTATTTGCTGCTTAAGATGTAAAATTGGTGACTACCACACCACTGTCCTTTACATTTTCTACTTTCAGAGATTGCAATCCTAGTGTTTGATTTTTTTCTGAAAACAACAGAAAAAAAAGATTTTTTTTATTAATTAAATTATTCTCAAATAACTCTTTGACTTCTTTACTTAACTATCCTTAAGTTTTTGTAAGAGGATTCCAACTAAACCCATTAGACTATATATTTCAAATGGCTTTTGACCATTTGATTACAATTCATTTTCTCTAGGTAGAACCAGACATTTTCTCAGTGCCCTATGGCAATGGTCCCCACCTGTCTTGGCACCAGGGACTGGTTTCATGGAAGACAATTTTTCCACCGACTGAGGTTGGGGGGATGGTCTGGAGATGATTGAGCACATTATATTTATTGTGCTCTTTATTCCTATTATTATTACATTATAATATATGGTGAGATAATTATAGAACTCACCATAATGCAGAATCAATGGGAACCCTGAGCTTGTTTTCCTGCAACGAGACATCCCCATCTGGGGGTGATTTGGTTGCTGTCTTTGTAGGAAACCCTGCTTCACAAAGATAGGTTGTTGGAAATGGAAGCAGGCTTTTCAGAGCTTTTGTGGCAATCTCAGGATATTCTGCCTTGACTTTAAATCCAGAATGTATTGAGATTTAAAGTTGTCTCAAACATACTTTTAAGGCCACTGTCATTTGTGATCTCAAGCAGTTGTTCCTCTTCTAGTATGGACAAAGTTAGTACACGTTATTCACAAATGGCTCATGGATCTTCCCTTCCAAGTTGGGGGGTGTCTTTTGTGGTTGGGAAATGATGCTTAGATTCTTTTGATGCTGAGGTCGGTGACCATGCACCAACTCGGAAGGCTCTGGCCCAGTCTTTTTCAAAGTCTTTGCTACTGTTTGAAATGTGCCAAAAACCCTCAGGTTCACTCATTGCTGACATAGTTCCAATTTGACTTTGAATATCTGCCGACTTGAATACAGTTGTCCTTCTTCCTCGATGTGACAGATTGAGCAGGTTGAATATGTCACAGAAGTAAAGAAGTTTTACAACCCATTCTATGACACTGAAATGTGTCGCCAATGGTGACTGTTTTTCTAAGAGAAATCTTTGGCCAGTGATCTACCTTTAGAAAGCCATCCAAATTTTGTGTGTGAGAAGACATGTACGTTTTGTGTACATCTCCTCATAGAGCTGTGCAAACAGATAGGCGTTAAGAACATGTCCTTTAATGTGATTGATAATTTTAATCACATCCTGCAAAACGTTGTTTAGTTCAAGTGACAATTTTTGGCTAGCCAGAAATTCTCTATGGATGACGCCGTGCATAGACTCACATCAGAAGTGATCTTCTTGATCTGAGTAGTGAAATCGGAAAGCCATCCAGTCACGGCGGCAGCACTGTTCCTGCACTTACTGACACAAAATGACCAGTTTTCCTGATGTGTAATCATTCAAAGACTTGAATAGTTCTGCAGCTGCCGTGTTGGTTGGCAACAGAAGTGCACCTAACATATCCTTTTGCACATCCTCCTGAAAAATACATCACACAAAAACAAGCACCGTTGCTTTGTTGTCAACATCAGTAGACTCATCAACCTAGATTGTGTACCATAGTGACTCATTGATCCTCTCTAACAATTGCCCTCAATATCCTCTGCGATTTCATCAGTTCATCTAGTTATGGTGCTAGCCAGAGGAGGAACACGTGCCACCTTTTGAACAGCAGTCTCTCCTAAAAGTTCCCAGCAGATGTCCTTAATCATAGGCAGGATCAACTCTTCCCCTGTAGTATAGAGCTTCTTAGGTTTAGCTATGCAGTTAGCCACTAAAAATGACAAAAGATGTCCTTAGATAATTGATTCTCCTCTTCATGTTTACATTTTTTTTTCTTTCAAAAAACTCCAAATGCAGAGTGTGTGGTCTCCATGTGGTGAAGTAGTTTTGAAGGTTTCATGGTTTTATTGGATAGCCAATAGCATATATTATAAGTGCGGGCTTGGAGAATATGAATCACTTATTGCAATTAACTTGTAATTTAAATAGGACTTGTAGTATTTTCCTTTAAATATAGCTTTCATTTTGTTGCTTGTCTTTTGCTGTCTCATCATTGGGTCTTTCCCCCCTTTTAAAGAAGCTCTCACAAGTTCCAGGGTTAGTGTGGGCTTACCCAAACTGTGACTGGGATAAGTACATAGTGAAGGAAAGAGGCTCAGATGAAAGTGGTAAAGAAAATAATGGGCAGGCTATGCACAGACTAAAATAGGTGTCGGATTCCGACTTAAAGACTGCCATCTGATGGGCACAACTGAAGTAAGATGCTCACTTGCCACTACAAAGCCTGCTACCAGATGCAGCTTAATGTCACTTGCCGCTTGCCAGGATTTTGATACGAGTCTGCAAGCATTGGATTTATTATGGTCTCTGTGCAGTCAAAACTCTCTGCTAATGATAATCTATGTGCAGCCACTCCACAGCACTGGCATCACCACCTGAGCTCCATCTCAGATCACCAGGCATTAGATTCTCATAAGGAGCCAGTGCTCCTTCTATGTGCAGTTTCAGTAGGACTCATGCTCCTATGAGAATCTAATAGCCATCACTGATCTAACAGGAGGAGGAGCTCATGTGGTGATGTGAGTGATGGGAAGGGGCTGTAAATACAGATGAAGCTTTGCTGGCTGGCCTGCTGTTCACTCCTGCTGTGTGGCCTTTTCCTAACTGGTCTGCAGACTAGGGGTTGGGGGCTTCAGCTTTATGGCATTAAAATGTATGTTTTTCTATGGAAGTGCTATAACTTATTCCCACTGTAAGCTCCAGGACAGAGTCTACATCAGGAAAATTTTATTGGGGAAGGAGAAAGATGGTGGCAGAGTAACAGCTTCTTTGCAACTGGTCTTGGTGATATTGGGGAGAGAAGACTCCAGGTATCTCTGGCTTGTGGGCTGCCTAAAAAAATCCCTTTGGGGACACATGGAGACAGCGAGAGACTTCTGGACCCCAGGAGAAGGACAAAAGCAGTGGAGAACTGGCAAGTGGTTGCATTTGTTTGGTGTGAGGCCATGGCTGTAACAGCTATAATTACAATAGCAGCAAGATTGCAAACAGGGAAGACCTTCCCTGTGGGCTGTTTTGATGTTTTGGACTTGGGCATTTGGTTGAACTACCTTGGGAGAACTTGGGCGAGAGTGCAGGTGACTTTAAGCATTGTCTAGGGCCCTGGACTGAGCTGCTGAGCCAGAAGGAGCTAATATTGTTTGGTTGTGGGTCTCCCTGTGCAACCATTGTGGGAGAATTGCCCCTGCAGGCTCTGCCCTGAGGATTGCAGACTGATTCTCTGCCCGGGAGACCTTGGGCCAGTGATCTAGTGACTGAGCAGTGCCAAAGGCTGGGACTGAGACACTGGGGGAAGAGTGGCGATTTCAGTGTTTGGCAGTAGCAGGGCTGCCTTGCAGCCCCAGACCTCAGGGGCATAGAGTGAGACCAGTTTTGGTGCATTGGTTAAGTGGGCAGCCACTTCAGGAGAGATCCCAGCAACAAGTGCTTTCCTGGGAAAGCTTCTGCTTAGCCAAGGTTAAAGGTTTAAACTGTTTTTTAAGTGGGCTGAGGAGAGATTTAGGCTCTCAACCCAGAGGGGTTTGAGAAATTAGCAGAGGCCTCCAGTCTCCATCTCATACAGCTGTATCAGCATTGTGATTAACATCTCATACTCCAGAAGAACCTGTTGCCCAGACAATATTCAGCAAGATATGTATACTGCTTTGTTTTTGTTTTTAGTTTTTTTTATTTTAACATATTCCCTCTAGATTTTTCTTTTCTTTCTTTATTTTTCTAGTTTAAATATAACTTTCCATTATTGCCTTCTTTAGTAATAACAACTTCATTTTTTTTTTAATGCTTATTTTTTTGCATGATTAATTGGCTGTCCTGTTTTAGTTTTTAGCTGGGGCTGGGTTTGAATTCACCACCTCTGGTATATGGGGCTGGCGCCCTACTCCTTGAGCCATAGGTGCCGCCCAACAACTTCATTTTTTGCTAGTGTTTCTGTCCCCATTATTTGTTTTTCCCCAATTTTATCCTGTAAGGTTTTCTGTTTGTTTTGGTTTGATGTATACTATTTTTGTCTTTCCTCTCTACCTGGTGGAAGCGGGGTACTGTATCTGAACAGGCTGCAAAGAGCTGCTGACCTCAAGAGAATCACCCAACCCAGCACCCCCAGAGGTTGGGGGTTTTTAAGATTGGGTCAAAGTACCCTACTGTACACCTTTATTACTTCTATCTCCCTCTTTCTGTGCCTTTCTTCTTTTTGTCACATTCCCTTTTACTCACCCCCTCTCCTTTCTCTTTTTTCTTTTTTAAAAATATTTTTTTCCTGGTGGTGCCCGTGGCTCAAAGGAGTAAGGTGCTGGCTCCATATACTGGAGGTGGTGGGTTCAAGCCCAGCCCCAACCAAAAACTGCAAAAAAAAAAAAAAAAACAACTTTTTTCCCTCTTGCTCTTCAATCTTCTCATCCTTTTGGTCCTGTACCAAAAGGACTCATCAGAACATTAGGCCAGAGGCACAGTAACTTAAAGAGAAAGAAGAAGTGAAAGGAAAATTAGGGCAAAGAAACAGATAAAAGAAAACACTTATGAGGAAGATTCAGCAGAAAAATCCTGGCAACATGAAAAACAAGTCCACAGTAACTGCACCCTCCACCAAGGGACTGTGAGGTAGCTACTGCAGAGGATTCCACCTATAAAGAAATTTTAGAAATGACAGAAAGGGGATTTAAAATACAGATGATGAAAACAATGAAGGAAATTGCTGAGAAAGTGGAAAATAACCAAAAAACAATGAAGGAAATTGTGGAGAATGTGGAAAATAACCAAAGGAAATCCAAAAACAGAATCAAATAAGAGATGAATGATACGAAGAATATAGAAAGGATATAGCAGAGCTGAAGAATTGAAGCAGTCAATTAGGGAACTTAAAGATACAATAGAAAGTATCAATAACAGATTAGACCTTGCAGAAGAAAGAATTTCGGAGGTAGAGGACAAAGCTCTTGAGATAACTCAGATAGTTAAAGAGGCAGAAAAGAAGAGAGAGAAAGTAGAACATTCACTGACAGAATTATGGGACTTTATGAAGCGTTCAAACATACAAGTTATAGGTATCCCAGAAGGGCAAGAAGAATGCCCCAGGGGAATGGAAGCCATTCTAGAGAATATTATAAATGAAAATTTCCCAAATATCACCAAAGATTCTGACACACTCCTTTCAGAGGGATATTGGGTTCCAGGTCACTTCGACTCTAATAGAGCTTCTTCAAGACACATTGTGATGAACTTCTCCAAAGTCAAGACAAAAGAAAAGATACTGCAAGCTGCCAGGCATAAGTGCCAATTGACCTACAGGAACAAATCCATCAAGGTGACTGCAGATTTTTCTAATGAAACTTTTCAAGCCAGAAGGCAATGGTCATCTACCTTTAATCTACTTAAACAGAACAACTTCCAGCCCAGAATTCTATATCCCACTAAGCTAAGCTTTAAAATTGATGGAGAATCAAATCTTTTACTGATATGCAAACATTGAGGAAATTTGCCACAAGACCAGCTCTACAGGAAATACTTCAATCTGTTTTACACACTGACCATCACAATGAACCACCAGCAAAGTAAGCACGCAGAAATTAAAGGGCAGAACCTAGCTTCCGCAATGATGCAAAAGGGAAATTTTATTAACTGTATAACAGAAATAAATTAGTAAGTATATACTCCGCACTTATGGTTATGCCAGGCATGGGAATGCAAAGATAAATAACATATTGCTTCTGCCCTACAAAAGATTAGAGAGAGAGAGTTGTAAATAA
>CAUYON010026325.1:0-52873 GCA_963573935.1 Arctocebus calabarensis | reverse complement strand
CAAGAGACTTGCTTGAGCCCAGGAATTGGAGGTTGCTGTCAGCTGTGATGCCACAGCACTCTATCTAGGTGACAGCTTGAGGCTCTGTCTCAAAAAAAAAAAAAAAAGAAAAAAGAAATTTTCTCTCCTGGCGCTCCACTAAAAGGCAAACCTGGGGCTCTTGAGGGGTGATGACATAAGCTAGAGCCATGAGAATTTGCCCCAGGCATTCCTCTGTCTCTTTCTCTCTCTTCATGCCTCCCTATTCTCTGAGACACAATGATATTGAAATTAAGCCAATCAATTACCCTACAATGGCCTCTAAGTGTTCAAGTGAAAGGAAATGTCAGAAGAGTCCCGTGTCTCTTACTTTCAAACAAGGGAGAAATGATTTAGCTTAGCAGGGAAGGCATGCTGGAAGCCAAGATATCTCCAGAGCAAGACCTCTTGGGCAAACAGTTGGTCAAGTTGTGCATGCAAAGAAAAGTTCTGAAGAAAATCAGAAGGGCGGCTCCAGTAAACACACAAGTAACCAAGCAGAACAGCCGTATTGCCGATACAGTGAAGTTGCAATATTGCCTTAAACCAAAGCCTAATCCAGAACAAAAACCTAACTCTCCTCAATGGTGTGAGGGCTGAAAGAGTCAAGGAAGCTGCAGAAAAAAAGTCGGAAGCTAGCAGAGGTTGGCATATGAGGTTTCAGGAAAACACTCTCTAGAGCATGAAAGTACAAGGGGAAGCAGCCAGTGCTGATGTAGAAGCCACAGAGAGTTATCAGAAGGTCAGCTAAGATGACTGATGAAGGTGGCTACACCAACCTCAGATTGTTAACGTAGATGAAACGATCTTCTACCGGAAGAAGACGCCACCCGGGACTTTCATAGCTAGAGAGGAGAAGTCAAGGCCTGGCTCCAGAGCTTCAAAGGACAAGCTGACTCTCCTGTTAGGGCCTAATACAGCTGGTCACTTCAAGGTGAAACCAATGCTCATTTACCATTCCCCAAATCCTAGAGCTGTTAAGAATTATGCTCTGTCTACCCTGCCTCTGCTTTAAGAAAATGAAACAACAAAGTCTAGATGGCAGCACATCTGTTTCCAGCATGGTTTACGGAATATGTTAAACCCACTGCTGAGAAATGCTGCTCAGATTCCCCTTAAAATATTACTGTTCTTTGCCGATGCACCTGGTCGGGTACCCAAGAACCCTGATGGAGATGCACTAGGAGATGAGTGTTGCTTCCATGCCTAATCTGAAGGCCACAGATCAAAGAGTGATTTCTGCATTCAATCTTCTATTTTAAGAAATATATTTTGTAAGGCTATAGCTGCCATACATAGCAATTCCTCTGCTGGATCTGGGTAAAGTACATTGAAAACCTTCCGGAAAGGATTCACCATTCTAGACGCCATTGAGAACTTTAGAGGGAGGAGGTCAAACTATCAATATGAACAGGAATTTGGAAAGAGGCGATTCCATCCCTCGCAGATGACTCTGAGGGATTGGAGACTTTAGTGAATGAAGTGATACAGATGTGGTCGAAATAGCAAGAGAGCAAAAATTAGAAATGGAGCCTGAAGATGTGACTGAACTGCTGTAATCTCATGATAAAACTTCAATAGATGAAAAGTTGCTTCTTAGGATGAGCAAAGAAAATGTCTTCTTGAGATGTAATCTACTCCTGGTGAAAATGCTATGAACACTGACGAACTGGCAACAAAGGATTTAGAATGTTACAGAAAGTACATTGATAAAGCAAAGGATTAACTATAATTTGGAAGAAGTTCTACTGTGTGTAAAATGCGGTCAATAGCACTACATGCTAAGGAGAAATGTTTTATGAAAGGAAGATTCGATCAATGCATCAAACTTCATTGCTGTCTTATTTTAAGAAATTGTCACAGTCGCCCCAACCTTGATCTGTCAGCAGTCACCAACATTGAGGCAAGGCCCTCCAACAGAGGAAACATTAAGACTCACTCAAGGTTCAGATGACTGTTAGCACTTTTGTTTTTTTAGCTAGTATTTTAATAGCTAAGAACACAACCATGAAAGCAAATAGACAACCTTCAGAATGGGAAAGGATATTTGCTTGTTACAAATCTGACAAAGGGTTGATAACTGGAATCTACAAGAACTCAAATTAATCAACAAAAAAAGAACAATCGTATCTATCACTGGGAAAGAGACGTGAACAGAACCTTCCCTGAAGAAGATAAACAAACAGACAACAAATATGAAAAATAGTCATCATCCCTAATCATCAGAGAAATGCAAATCAAAACCTCCCTAAGATATCACCTAACCCCAGTGAGAACTGTCCACCTTACAAAGTCCCAAAGCTGCAGGTGCTGGTGCGGATGTGGAGAGAAGGGAACACTTTTACACCATTAGTGGGACTGCAAACTAATACAGCCTCTGTGGCAACAAATATGGAAAATCCTCAAAGAACTCAAAATAGACCTTCCACTCAATCCCTCAATCTTATTACTAGGCCTCTACCCAGAAGAATAAAAATCATTTTATCATAAGGACATTTGCACTAGATTATTTATTGTAGTCCAATTTACAGTCACTAAGATGTGGAAACATACTAAGTGCCCATCAACCCAGGAATGGATTAATAAATTGTGATATCACATTTTACATGCAGTATAAATGTATATATATCATGGAATACTATACAGCCAGAAAAAGATGGAGGCTTTACATCTTTTGTATTTTTTTTTTTTTTGAGACAGAGCCTCAAGCTGTTACCCTGGATAGAGTGCTATGCCATCACAGCTCACAGCACCCTCCAGTTCCTGGGCTCAAGCGAGTCTTCTGCCTCTGCCTCCCAAGTAGCTGGGATTACAGGCGCCCGCCACAACGCCTGGCCATTTTTTGGTTGCAGCCGTCATCATTGTTGTTTGGCGGGCCCGGGCTGGATTTGAACCCGCCAGCTCAGGTGTACATGGCTGGCGCCTTAGTCTGTTGAGCCACAGGCACCGAGCCACATCTTTTGTATTAACTTGGATGGTGGTGAAACACATTCTTAGTAAAGTGTCACAAGAATGGGCAAGCAAGTATCCAATGTACTCAATACTAATATGAAGCCAAAGATGAATTAATACACACCCACTCAAGAAAAACTCAATTCAATTCCATTCAATTTCCAGGGATGGGAGAGAAGGGGGGAATACAGGAGGCAGGAGGGGAATGGTGTGTTCCCCCCAAGGGGCATAATGTAAGGATAAATATAGGGCATACTCCTGGGCGCAGGACACAGCCTCGACGGGGACTTAAACTAACAAATGCAAACATCGTAACCTAATCATCTGTGCCCTCATATTAATCTGAAATAAAAATAAATTAAAAAAACGTTTTTCATGTAATCCTTTTTTAGACAAAATGCTATGGTACACTTAGTACATTACAGTATGGTGTATGCATAACTTTTATATGTACTGGAAACTAAATAAATTCACATGACTTGCTTTTTATCACGATGGTCTAAAACTGAACCCAGAATAAATATCTTTGAGGTATGCCTGTATACTGAAGATGTTGACTGCAAATAGACATTTTTTAGCATACCATAATTTTCATTTGCTCAAATTATAAATTTTTTTTAATTGGTGGTTTTGTGAAGTCACCATAATCAAAAGGTCCATGTGATGGGTCCATACATGGAGTTAAGGAAAGTCCTGTCCAGATCCTTGTGCACAATCCCCTCCTGAGCACCCAAGGACAGGGTGGGTCCCATATGAAAATGCCAGGAGGGGCCAGGCATGGTGGTTTATGCCTGTAATCCTAGCACTCTGGGAGGCCAAGGTGGGTGGATTGCTTCAGCTCAGGAGTTTGAGACCAGCCTGAGCAAGAATGAGACTCTGTCTCTACTAAAAATAGAAAAACTGAGATGAGGTGATCGCTTGATGTTGCTGTGAGCCATGATGCCACAGCACTGTACTCAGGGCGCCAGGGTGAGACTCTGTCTACAAAGAAAAGAAAGCATGAGGGGCTGGCTAGGAGACCATCCTGTTCGCTGATGGCTGGTTGTGTACTCTTTGAGCAGACCCCGTATCTTTTATAAGAGAGGCAAAAGTGCCCTTTAAGACCCTCCCTTCAACTCTTGGACCGCCCAAAGACAATTTAATGCCTATTGATAAGTCTTTTCTAGGCTGGACTATTGAAGATCACGGTCCTTGTGAGATGTTTCACCTTGGCTGTGCCTGGCACCCCAGAGAGCCTTTTGCTTCAGGATCTTTCTGGTGTTGGATGGCGTCTGCTCATTCTCTGGCTGCCACTCAGAGCCCACACGGGAGACCCATCAAAATGGCAAGTGTGCGGGACAGAACAAAATGCCCGAGTCTGGCCTCATGTTACATTTTCACTAATGACTAGTACTTTAAAAAACACTGATGAAACCAAATTAGAAAACAAAAAAAAAAATTATTTCTGTCCTGAATTTTGCCTGAAAATATTTTTGTTTACCTCAATTGAAGGTGGTGAGAGAAAAAAAATTGCTGCGGTTTTTCACTTACATAAACATATCTGCTCTGCTTCTAAATCAGAATGCTTTTCTCTTATCACTTCCACTGCTGGGAAGATAACAAAGCAATTTAGAGCCCAGGACAGAAAGTAGACTTGACCTTGGCACAAATCTTTTTGTCAAGAGATACAATATCTTAGCTGACAGTAAGATCAGAGTGCTGCAAGAAAGCCAGCTCCGGGACAACTGTGGGGCTCAGGGAGGTGTATCCCACAGGGAGGGGGTGAGCTGGGGTCAACATAGCATGCAAGAAAGTTGGATCACAAACCTTGAATTTCAGCCTTATGAGACCCAGGGGCAGGATCTAGGCAAGGAGCAGGTGTAGGGTTTTATAGACAAGTCCCAGAGACAAAGGATTTCCTGGCAAAGGCATACGTATCTCTACGGGAAATAATAGCAAGTTTCACACTATTCGCAGTGCACTTGATGAGCTGAAGCACTGTCCTTGAACTACGTCTGGCTGTCCCAGAGCTGCCCGCCTGGCCTGCACTCTTCTGGCCACTTCTGGAGACTCCTCAATCACGTTTACTTCTGGGTCTTGCCTTTCCCACATCGAGAGACACATTGCGGAAGGGGCCCTGACACTACTGTTTTTATTGTAGGAGTGATTTTGAGGGCATTGTCTCTTTCATGTCACATTGGGCCTCCTGGGAATTGCAGGAAATGTTCTGCTTTTCCAGAATAGCTGGTTTATTTTTATTTTAATGATTGTGTGATTCCTGTTGTTGATGGCATTATCCACTTTCCACTGCCAAGAAGTTCAGAGTCAAACCCGAATCTCACCGCCAGCAAATAACACGGGTCTTACAGCCTGCGGTGTGTACACCCAAGTCTCACCCTGGTGCGTCTTACTTTCCTGCACCAGGCTCTCTTCACTGTCATCATATTTTTTAATTTCTAATTTTTTAACTTTCTTCACTGACATCGTATTTTTTTAATCCGGTTTTACTCTACACATCTCTGCAAGCCACTGTAAGTACTCCTTGGTGGGACAGATTTAGTAGTAATAAGCAAACGAACAAGTCAGATGGGTAATTGGTAGAAATGACTTGTTTTAAAATACCTCTCCTTCATGTTTTGGAGGGGAGAGGGAAATCTTGCCTTGTCTGTCTTTAAATGCCTGTGTTTGCAAACTAACATCTGCCCCATTGAGTGAAGAATGACCGCTGATATTTTTAACTTCTCTTGAAGGCCGCTATTGGCCTTCTTCAAATGATGTGCCACAAAGAGCTTCTACTGTGCTAGGAAGTGCCCATAAACCCAGGCAGCAGCCAAAGTCAGCGCCATGGGGGAAGAGCCAGGGGCCTGAAGGAATATGGGGGGAGTGTCTGTCTGTCTCACTGCCTCCTTCCCTTGGTCACAGCGATTGGTCCACTTCCTCCTCTGGGCCCTCATTTTCTCATCAGAAAAAATGAGAAGAGTAGCTTAGTTCAGTGGAGAGAAAGACAGAAAAATATGGAACTCTCCCTGGGACAGCAACAAAGCATAGCTGAGTTCCTCACCTGCTCTTAGAAATCCTGGGACTGCCCCTCTGAGGCCGTCAGCTCCTGCCTCTGAAGCACAGGGGTTTGGGGAGAGAAGGTGTGTCAGGAGAACAACAGGGGCTCCATTTAAGGAAATCGGTATGTGTGAGGATTGCCATATTTTTTAGAGATCAAGAGAAGAAGATAGAGATAAGAGAATCACTTGAGACCAAGAGTTTGAGGTTGCTGTGAGCTATGATGCCACCGCACTCTACAGAGTGTGACAAAGTGAGACTCTGTCTGAAAAAAAAATGCTGCTGTGAAAATAGGTGTAAAAAATCTGTTTGATTTCCTGCTTTCATTTCTTTGGCCTAGATACCTAAAGGAGTAAAATTGATGGACCATGAATATGTATCTTTTTTTTTTTTTGAGAAGTGTTTTTTTCTTATGGAAAGACACTTTTCTTTTCTTACAAAAAATAGAGAGCAGAATATAAACAGGCCCATGAACCTATCACCCAGCTTCAACTATTACCAACTCAAGGCTAGTCTTGTTCCATCCATATTCCCCTCCCTTCATCACTGGAGAACTTTAAAGAAAACTGAAAATATCATATTACTTCATTCATAAATATTTCAGAGTATACATACTTAGAGCAAAACTGATCTAGATAGGGAATAGTATATATTGTAAGTACCTAATTACTAAACACCAATATGGGCAAATATTCATCGAATAACCAATGACCATTGCTTGGAACTTTGTTTAAAGGGGCAGCCTTTTAAAGAAATAGTTTATAATAAAAATTTTCAAACATAATACAAACTAGAGGAAATTGAACAGCAAACTCCAATGTGAACATCACCCAGCTTCAATGGCTATCAGGACCAAAATGGTACTCTCTTAAAAGTAGACATCAGACTGTTCAATTAGTATGTGACACTTTATTCCTCTGTAGAGAGATCAGCAACTGGGATGGAAGTAACAATGGAGAGAACACTTTCAACTCTGAAAAGGTTTATTACTCATCATGAAAGCACATGTTTTTAAATGACTGAATCCTTGCTATAAATGCTCATAAATATTAGTCTGAATCCTCAGCCACAATTGTAATTTGTGGTTTATCTGAGCTCACTTGTCTTTCCTCTCTGGCCTTATGTCCGGATGACTTTGAGCTTTCCCAACTTAGGTGGCTATTTACAGAAAGAACAAGTTGACATCAAAATGTGTGGCTCAGAGTTATCTCTCCTTTTATTATATGCACAGAAAATGTGTCGTCATGAATTGATGTTGTACAGATGTTCGACTTTGTATTTAAAGAAAAGTTTGTATAACTTGTAGACGCAGATATGTTTCCCAGTTATTTTTGTAAATGGTTTCATCACTCAGATTTTGTTGAATATCCAATCCCCCCCTACAAAATGTAGTGGCTTAAAACAGCAACCATCGAGATGAAAGAGTTTTTTCTGTGAGATATCAAAACCAATTTACATGGCATTGATCCTAAGCCATTTTTCTTATCTTTGACAATCTATGACATTGTGTAATTTGCTCTTCACCAGCAATAGTCAAGACATATTTCATGTTGCCTCTACAAAAATACTTGGTCTTGGCTGTTCAGATTATCATAGCTTCAATTGAATTGTGTGCCCTGTTGCATGCAGATGTTAAGTGATCTTCAAAAAGATTACACTGTAATTCATCACAGAAAGGAGAAGTTACTGTGTATCTGGAAAGGTGCAGAAACAGATCAATTGGGTAGAAAATTGATATTAGTGAAACAAATTTTCATTGTTGGAGAATTGATCTTGATTACATAGATATTTCTTTACAGAGCTATGCTTTATAAGACCTAAGACAAGATTAGACAAACACTGTTACATATTTTAACTGAGATGTATGCAAAAGTATTGCCCTTCACTTACTAAGAAATTTCTTAAAAATGAGTGTCAGAAGCTTCACAAAAAGTTGTGTAATCAATAGCTGAGTATCCTTTAAGAAATACCATATCTCCAGTCCTCTTAACGGCTGCACGTAACAAAAAACCTTAAGCACCAGCTCAATGAACTATAAGTTTGCTTCTTGGCAACATAAAAGAAATCCATGGGCAGCCTATGCAGGATTGGTCGATAGCTTCATAAAGTTATCAAAGACAGGTTTCTTACTGCTCTACCTCATGATGTAACATAGCTGCTTCAGATCCAGATATCACATCCCTATTCCAGCTGGCTGACTGGAGGAAGTAATGAAGAGAGGACAAAGGGAGGGCAGAAACCAGCTGACTTTTCAGAGAATTTCCCAGAAATTGCCACCCAATATCTGCTCTCTTTCACTGAACAGAACCTTGTCATAGTGGCACTCCTAGCTTAAGGAATGCTAGTAAATGTCTTCTTTATCCAGGCAGCCATGTACCTAACCAGAATCAGAGGTTCTGTTATTGAGGAAGCAGAGGAAAATGGACTAGGACAATTGAAAGTCTTAATCACATTAAAGTTTTCAAATTTATGTCACTCTTATTTAATTTTTTCAGTCTTAATTATATAAGTAATTATTTCCACTATTTTGGTCCTAATATATTTGTGTCTTGTCTATATTATTTTTTGAGGTGCTGGCAATATTTTCTTTTTTCTTTTTTAATTAAATCATAACTGTTACATTGATGCATTTGTGGGGTTCAGTGTACTGATTTGATATACAATGTGAAATGCTAACATTGAACTGATTACATCCATCACCTCGCTTATTTGTTGTGGTAAGACAACTATACTCTTTTCTAAATAGTTTTGAAATGTCTCATTTGTCTTGTTATTTTTTCTTGATCAGACAACCACTTTGTTTCATATATATATATCTTTTTTTTTTTTTGATCATAGTACCACCTTTTGGTATTTTTAATCTTTTCTATTGATTCTTGTTTTCCAATTTTTACATTACATTTTTTAAAAAATTTCATTTGCTTACTTTAGTTTATTCTGTTCTTTCTCCCAGCTTCTTGGATTGAATAAATAACTCATTTATTTTCAAACCTGTCTTGTTTTTCAAAAATAACAATAATCTTGCCTATTGTGATACTGTAAAATGATGAAAACCTATACATTTAGTGTCTGCGCCTGGTTCCAAACACAGAGCTCTTAATTCCTTGGAGTTTCTTCTGCTCTAGTAAAGCAATTCTTGGTGGGCTCCAGGTTGGGGCTGGTCATCAGAAAGATCAAGCTATGATTAGAAGCTGGGGTCATTCAGTCCCATCCTCTAAGAAGGGAAGACTGAGTTAGTAGTCACTCATGTCTACGTGATGAAGCTTGCGTGGTAATCCCTGAATGGGGTTCAGAGAGCTTCCAGATTGTGGAGCACAGGGGTGCCTGGAAGATGGTGCCCACAGTCAACGCACGGCAACTCCATTCCCTTCCTACATTTCTTGCCCTATTCCAGGCGTCCTCAAACTTTTTAAACAGGGGGCCAATTCACTGTCCCTCAGACCGTTGGAGGGCCGGACTATAGTTTAAAAAAAAAACAAAAAACTATGAACAAATTCCTATGCACACTGCACATATCTTATTTTGAAGTAAAAACAAAACAGGAACAAATACAATTCAGACCAACGCATGTGGCCCGTGGGCCGTAGTTTGAGGACCCCTGGACTCTATTCCATCTGGCTGTTCATCTCTCTCCTTTGTAATGTCCTTTATCATGAATGGGTAAACACAAGTATTCTCCTGAGTTCTATGAGCCCCTCTAGCAAATTCATTGAACCCAAAGAGGAGGTCATGGCAATTCCCATCTATAGCCAGTTGGTCACAACCTGGGACTTGTGACTGGCATCTGAAGTGGGGGAAGTCCTGTAGGACGGAGCCCTTAACCTGTGGGATCTGACACTGTCTACTGGAGATAGTAGCAGAATTGAATTTAATTTTCTAGGACACCACTCGAGGAGGAGACATTCCCACACATTCTGGTGACCAGAGGTGAAGTATTCTGTACTGAGTGCTGTATCGAGAGATCAGTAGAAACAACAGTTTGGGTTTTGCTGTCTGCAACAATGCTACTTTAGAGGCAATAAGTTTATATGGTATACAACTTTGCTGGTCATTTAATTTTAAATATTATCTAATTCCCAGTGATTTCCTCTTAAGCCTGTAAATTAAAGATCTTTTCTTAAAATACATAGTACAATATTATCTGAAATATTGGTTCTTGGAAATTTGAGACTTCCTTTGAAAATAGTCCATGATGCCCGGGTACAGTGGCTCATGCCTATAATCCTAGGACTCTGGGGGGCCTAGGCGAGTAGATTGAGTTCAGTCTGAGCAAGAGCTAGACCCCATTTCTACTAAAAACAGAAACATTAGTCAAATATTGTGGCAGGCATCTGTATTCCTAGCTACTTGGGAGACAGAGGCAGGAGGGTCACTTGAACCCAGGAGTTTGAGGTTGCTGTAATGCCACAGCACTCTAACCTGGGCAACAGAGGGAGACTGTCTCAGCAAATAAATAATATACCTTTTGGGGGTGGAACACAAATGTAAGAGGGTCCCTATCTAACAAAAGCAATTAATGTAACCTGCTTCTGTGTACACTTTATGAATCCCCAACAATAAAAAAAAATTGATATTAAAAAAAATAAAACTAATTTGTGCTACAGTGAAAAAAAAGAAAAAAGAAATAAATAATGCCAAAAAATCCAAATAAAGGCAGGATCATTGTTCCTGATTTAAAAAAAAAAAAATAGTCTATGGATAATCTTTTGTAAAGATCTCATATCTCAAAAGAATGTCTAAATCAAGTTTGCTTATTAATTTGATTGTCAAATCTTTTAAATCATTACCTTTCGTTGTTTTTTAAAGTATATGCCTATGTTAAAATCCTTCAGTGTGTTTGTAGATTTGTGCCTGTCTTCTTACAACTCTGTTGCTTTCACATTTTGTAACTATAATACATAGTATCCTCCTTTATTCCTGTTAAAGCTTTTGTTCATTAAGTTTCACAGCTTTAAGAAGCTTTCTTTTGGTAAGACGTTGCTTGCTATATCTTTTTCCATTTCTTTATCTTCAACTTTTCAGTGTGTCTTTGTTAGTTAAAAGATCCAATATGATTTTTTAGTTATAAGTTTAAACTTTGTTAGTTTAATGACCCAATCTGATTATATCTTTTAAAATAAATTTAACACATTTAAATTTATTGCACTAATTTTTTTATTTATGTCTACCATATCTTATGTATTTTACCTTTAAAATCCTCTTTTTTTATTTTTTATTTTTTCTTTATTTTTTCCTCTCTCCAGACTGAAAATGTTGGGTTGATAAGGTTTGCTATATTTTCCCTTCCTTTCTCCTTCTACTGATTTGTATTCTATATTTGTATTGCTTGAACTTTTAATATTATCATTAACTATATCCATTTTTTTCTGTGAATGTTGAAAGTTATTCAGTATTTCCATGAAATGCTAGGATTTGAAAAAGATCTCACTATGATTTATGCACAGGTACACTTTTCCCTACCTGTCATCCATTCATAGTATTGTGGACCTGAGTTTTTGTTTCTAATAAAACAAAATTTCTATTTGGGAGCTTATAACATATATGGATTATATGTATATAATTATAATGCATATAATAATGGCACAGGGCAGGGTATGGACCTACTTTGAAACAAACTTTCTGCATTTTAGCAGAATTAGGTCAGTATTAACCTGAAGATCATTAGAAGGTAAAGATCATATTATAATCACTACAGCAAGCACCAGAAAAAGAAAAAAACTCAAAAATGTACCTTAAAAAATAAAGGATACTAAAAGTATGAGTAATGAAGAATAAAATAGATAATTGGATTTTATCAAAATTACAAATTTTTGTGCCTCAAAGACCATCATCAAGGTGAGAAGACTGCCTACAAGGGCTGGGTGCGGTGGCTCACACCTATAATCCTAGCACTCTGGGAGGCTCAGGCCAGCAGATCGCCGGAGCTCACGGAGCTCACAAGTTTGAGACCAGCCTTAGCTGGAGCAAAACCCTATCTCTAAAAATAGCCAGGTGTTGTGGAGGGTGCCTGTAATTGCAGCAACTTGAGAGGCTGAGGCAAGAGAATCACTTGAACCCAGGAGTCTGAGGTTGCTGTGACCTGTGTGCCATCCCACTCTACCAGGGGCAACAAAGTGAGACTTGTCTCAAAAAAAAAAGAAAAGAAAAAAGATGGCCAACAGAATGAGAGAGATTTTTCAACCTTATATCTGATAAGGGACTTGTATCTAGATGATATAAAGAACTCTGATAACTCCATAATAAAAAGAAAGCCTAATTTTAAAATCGATAAAAGATCTCTATAGACATTTCTCCAAAAGAATACAAATGACCAATAAGCACATGAAAAGTTATTCCACATCATTATCATTAGGGAAATGCAAATCAAAACCACAACATGTTAGTATTTTATTCCCACTAAAATGAATGCAATTTGTTTTTGTTTTTTTGAGACAAGAGTCTCACTGTGTTGCCCTGGGTAGAGTGCCACGGCATCTTAGCTCACAGCAACTTCAAATTCTTGGGTTCAAGTGATCTTCTTGCCTCAGCCTCCCAAGTAGCTGTGACTATACGGTACATACCCCAATGTCTGCCTAGTTTTTCTATTTTTAGTAGAGATGGGGTCTCCCTCCTACACAGGCTGGTCTCAAACTCCTGAGCTCAAGCATTTCACCTGCCTCAGCCTCCCTGAGTGCTAGGTTACAGGTGTGAGCCACTGCACCTGGCTTTGGGTAAAATTTTAGAAGACATATAATAACAAGGGCTGGTAAGAATGTTCCAAAATTGTAGCATACATTGCTGGTGAGAATGAGAAAAGGGGAAGTCATTTTGGAAAACAGGCTGGAAGTTCCTCAAATGATTAAACACACAGGGAATTGACTCAGTAATTCTACCCCTACGTACACACCCAAAAGAAATGAAAATCCATGTTCACACAAAGACTTGTACACAAATGTTCATAGAATCATTATTCAGAATAGCTAAAATATGGGAACAACCAACATATCTATCAACTGATTTTTTTAAGTGGCATATCCATACAGTGGAATGTCAGCCATAAAAAGGAACGAAGTACTGATCCATGCTACAATGTGGATGAACTTTGAACACATTATGCTTAGTACAAGAAGCAAGCCACAAAGGGCCATCATATTGTAGGAGTCCATATATCTGGAGTACCCAGAATAGGCAAATCCTGGCATCAGAACTGGATTAGTGTTTGCTGACACCCAGGTCTCTCTGCAGCTCTCGCCTGCACGTGGAAGAGCTTTCCCCTTCAAGTCTATCTGGGGAGCAGTTGCCAGAGTCTAGCGATGACTGAGGAGTGACGGGCTTCAGCAGTAATGAAAATGGTCTAATATTCATTATGGGGATGGATGCACCACTCTTTGATTATACTAAAAAAAGTGAATTGTACACTTAAAACGGGTGAATTGTGTGGTATGTTAATTATATCTCAATAAAGCTGTTAAAAAATCAACAGAAGAACTTAAATTATGTACTGAAATATATCTGTTTCATGCAAACAAAAGCATAAGGCATGGGAGAGCACGGATAAACCTTAAAAACATTAGGGTTAGTGAAAGAAGACAGACAAGAAAGAATACATACTGTCTGATTCTATTTATACAAAGTTTCTAGAAAAGGCAAAAATGTAGGACCAGAAAGGAGAAAGTGTTTTTTCTGTGGCCTGGAAGGAAGCAAGGATTGACCCTAAACAGCCCTGAGAGACTGTCGGGTTGGTGTACAACTATATGAATTTACAAAAATTCATGGAACTATGAATGAGTTTTGTGGTATGTAATTTATACCTTAATAAAGCTGTATTTGTTTATTTGTTTGTTTGTTTGTTTTTGCTGGGTTTGGCTGGGGATGGGTTCAAATCCACCACCTCCGGCATATGAGGCCAGCACCTTACTCCTTTGAGCCACAGGCGCTGCCCTAATAAAGCTGTTTTAAAGAAAAAATAAAATGCCCTTCAATTTTTCCACTCAAAGTTTACCCACATATTGTTTCAGTTACTGTGCTTATCATTCTATCTTGTCAATTTTTAGATTCACTTTACTTCCAGCTAGACACATCTTTTAATAATTCTTTTGGTAAGGCTGGGTGCCATGGCTCACACCTGTAATCCTTGCTCTCTGAGAGGCTGAGGCAGGTGGATTGCTTGAGCTCAGGTGTTTGAAAGCAGCCTGAGCAATAGGGAGACCTCTTTTCTACTAAAACACAGAAAAGTTAGCTGGGCATTGTGGTGGGGGCCTGTGGTCCCAGCTACTTGGGAGGCTGAGGCAAGAGGATCTCTTGAGCCCAAGAGTTTAAGATTGCTGTAAGCTATGATGCCACAGCTCTCTACTGAGTGTGACAAAGTAAAACTCTGTCTCAAAAATAATAATAATAATAATAATTCTTTTGGTGTAAGACTGGCAGTATTAAACTATATTAGTTTTTGTCTATCTGAAGAATCAATATTTTGCTCTTACTCTTTCTGATGGCTGAGCTGAGTATTTAAAATTACGGATTTCATGTAAAATATTTTTGTCTTACTCTTACCCCACTGGGGCCAGACTCCTGGCTGACTGTGCCTGCTCCTAGGAGTAAAGTCCAACAGACCTGTGGTGTCACTCCTGCCATCAGTCTGCATCTCTATTCTGTTTTCTTTGCCCCTAGCATGTCTTTGCACTTGGATGTGGCCTCCATACTTCCCTGCATTGAGATGTATTCACAAACATGAATGGGTAGCCAAGGTTCACCAAATATTTCAGGAAAGCCTCTCACAAGAAAGATAGAGATCAAAGAAACAAAAGGAGACAAAGCAATATAGAAAGCAGGAAAATATGAAAACAAAATGAGACACTATTATGAATATTTTCAGGGAGTTGGTAGAAAATAGTACATCCATTAAGCTTACAGAGGATTGTTTGAAGGAACAAAGAATAAGAAAGCAATCTTGGGAATTAAAAAGATAATCACAGTAATACAATTTTAATAGGAAATTTAAAAGATAAAATTGAGAAAGTCTCCTAGAAAGAACATAGACAAAAGAGATGGATCATAGAAGAAAAAATATGAGAAAAATTAGGGAATAAATTTAAGAGGGCCAATATTTTACAAGTAGGAGTTCTAGAAAAAAAATAGAGAAAAAGAAAGGAAGAAAATTAACAAAGAACTTTTTTTGTCTTAGTAATGAGAGACCTAAGTCTTCAGATTAAAAGTCACACTGCGTGCCCAAGTGCAATGAATGAGAAAATCATTATCAACACCTATCTTTGGAAAAATGTTAAAATATCGTACATAAAGATAGTGCCTAACAGCATCCCAAGATTCAATATAAATAAGCTGCTTATGGGGGCAGCGCATGTGGCTCAAAGGAGTAGGGCACCAGCCCCATATGCCAGAGGTGGCAGGTTCAAACCCAGCCCCAGACAAAACTGCAATAATAATAATAATAATCTGCTTATGCACCAGGAATCAGGAATGAGAGTGGCACTGGTCATCTAGCATCTCTGGGTGCTGCATTTTCAACTTTAATTCTATGCCCAGCCACACTAAAAATGAAGCATAAGACAGAGCAAAATTATTTTGAGATATACAAAGTCTTAAAAATGTATCTGCCTTGCACATTCTCAGGAAGCTATTGGAGGATGATACTCTTACAAAATACAGTAAAGATGAATAAGTAAGCCAAGAATGAAAGACACAGGGGAATGAACGCAGATGAACAGCACAGGGAACTCCAGATAGCAGCTGTGCCTCGGGCCTAAGAGCAAGAGGCCAGGCTGGGCAGAACAGCAGAGGGCTGCCGGAGGGAGGTCTTGAACAGTGAGCCTGGCAGAGCATTTGAACATTTGGGCAAATGATCAATAAGCACGTAAGAGACCTACTGGAGAATTAGGAAACACATAGGAAAGTAAACAGGTGGGAAAAAATGGGGTAATTACTAACTCCAGGAAACTATGAATAATGAAGGATTAAGGGTAAAGAATAATCAATATGAATGCTATCTGAGCCAACAGTAAAAATGGCATGATCATCTTAACGTGAACACAGAGGGTTTCTGTGTGGTTTGAGACAGAGGCTCACTCTGTTGCCCTAGGTAGTGCTGGGGCATCATAGCTAACTAAAAATTGCATCAGTTCCCCAAGTAGCTGGCAGCTGCTCCGATGCTACTTTTTCTATTTTTAGTAGAGACAGAATCTCACTCTACCTAAGGCTGGTCTCAAATCCTGAGCTCAGGCCTGCCTTGGCCTCCCAGAGTGCTGACATTACCGGCGTGAGCCACCACGCCCCGCCAAACATAGATTTAACTCAAAATTGTGATAGTTTTGACAGAGCTTCTCAGTTGCCTACCCAATATACATCCTCCCTATCTTCTATAGTGTTTCAATCCCAATTTTACTTACTTATTGATTTTATTTGGATAAAATGCCCCATGCTATAAATGCCACATTTCAGCCTCATTGGTACTTAGGTAGAGCAGGTTCTGCCAGTGAGATGTGGGTGGGCATGTTGTGTAGGACCACTGGTTTTGCTGGGAGATGAACTGCCTTTCCCCTTACCTCCTGTCCCAGATCTGCACAAATATACCCTGGCCCAGCTTAATGGAAAATCATCATTCCCTACCCTGTCGACTCAGGCTTGGCCGTGTGACTCACTTTGTATAATGAAATATGAGCAAAAATGACACAAGTCACCTTCAAGTAGAAGCACTAAGAGCTGGTATATTTGCATTGCCTGTCTGCCATGATCATGTACAATTGCCCCTGAGAGAAATTATTCCCTCATCCTGGGTCCCAGGAAAAAGATAAAAAGTGCATCAGCCAATCAGCAATGGGTGTGCCACGTGGGAGAAGATCACCTCGTGTTGCTAGGCAGAGATTCAGGGGCTGTTCATCACTCAGTGTAGCCTAGCTTATCCTAGCTAACACAGCCCCTTCCTGCTTCTTGTTCCCTGAAGATGGAAGCCGGAGCTGGGAAGAATAAGAAAGCCTCCTTCCAGGGGCCTGCAGATCCCACCACACCAGCCCTGAAAGGCCTACTTCCCAACTTCTTTTGCTTAAGACAGAAGAAAATTCTATTTAAATCACTGTTATTTTGAGTATCCTCTTATGCAACTGAAACTTATCTTCACTGATAAAATAACTCTACTCAGAAAATGGTAGGAAGGAATTTATGTAGGGAGGAGATGAAGGGAGGCACATCCTCAGTAATAATGAGAAGTCACCGGATAGTGTCAAAAATAGATACATCGAAAAATAGCAGCATCAGCATACTATTTAGAAATGGGGGGGCGGCTCCTGTGGCTCAGCGAGTAGGGCGCCAGCCCCATATACCGAAGGTGGCGGGTTCAAGCCCGGCCTCGGCCTAACTGCAAAACAAAAAAATAGCCGGGCGCTGTGGCAGGCGCCTGTAGTCCCAGCTACTCGGGAGGCTGAGGCAAGAGAATCGCTTAAGCCCAAGAGCTGGAGGTTGCTGTGAGCAGTGTGATGCCACGACACGCTACCCAGGGCGATAAAGTGAGACTCTGTCTCTAGAAAAAAAAAAAAAAAAGTCAATAAAACTAAATGATCAAAAATAACAATGAAAACATATAAGCAAGATTAAAAAGCAAAATATAAAAGCAAGAAAATCGGATTATGTATGTAAAGTGTCCATACTTGTCTATTATAACTTCTAGAAAGAGTAAAGATTGAGAGGAAAAAAAATATGAAGAAAATACTGCCATATATTTTCATATAACTCAAGGACATGAATCTCTAGATTGAAAAGGCCCATCGAGTGCCTACCATAATGTATGAAAAATAACCTAAATGGGAACACTTTTATACTTCTCATGAAGCATGAATTGGTAGAAATCACTTTAGGGAACAATTTAGCAATATATAATTATAGTCCAACTGTTTCAACATCCAACAGTTTTGCTTCTAAGTACATACAGCAGAAAAAATTATCCACTTGTGGAAGGAGATGTTAAAAGAATCTTAACTGGAGCATGGGTTTGCAAGAGAGGAAAGTGGAAACTACCCAAATGGTGTCAGTCAACTGTGAGGGTAGAACATCAACATTTTGAGATATAAAAGGATTAAAACACTTAACATATTTTTCACATACTTTCTCAGGTGGCTGATGAAGGAAAATCACCATAAAACATGAGTAAATCATTAAAGAGAAAGTCATAGGGGAGAAGACACAAGAAATCCAAGAAAGAAAAAAGGTTACACTAATTTCCAAATATAGGAAAAGGAAAACCTAGGATAGTAGCTACGTAGCTGGTCTAAAGAGTAACCAGTCATGGTAGGAAGACAGAGTTCATTAGGAATGGTCTAGAAAAAGGAAAGAAGTAAATTCTATATTATCTGAAGTATTTGACAATGTGAAGGAGGTTCATAACTAAGCAAGAGTATATGGGGAAGAACAGTGTGAAGTAAATAGAAATATAAGCAAATTTTTAAAATGTTAGGAATTAATATCATAGAAAAAACAAAGAGATGTATAAGAAAGGAGCTGTAAACATAGTATACTAATTGGTTCAGCAATAATAACATTTATGCAGTTATAATTATGTATATAGAGTATATTGATTTTAGGAAAAGCAAATCTAACCATATCCATAGAAAAGGAGGGGAAGTGAAGATTGTAGCTTAAGAGAATTAATATATCTATTATAAGAGAAAATAAATAATGCCTAAAATTTGCACAAAGCAAAATATAGCAGTTTGATTATATTTGTTGGTAATGTAAAAGTAAACCTCAAGAGAAACAAGTAAAGAATAGATAAGGAATATCTTTAGCAGTAAGGACTGGGTAGGAGGGATAGGAAGGAGCCAGCTATTTTCTATTGTAAGCCTTGAAGAACTATTTAACTTTCTGAAGCTGCTTTTTGTTAGAAGCCTTGTACAAAATTTTCACTTTATGAAACTCAAATTATATTTAAAAAGTCTACCATTGAGTAATGTCAGCAAGATAGCTGACTAGAAGGTCCTTGTGCTCTCCCTACTCCACAGAAAACCCAAAACAACAAATAAACAAGTACATTATGACCAGAAGTTCTAAAGGAGAACACCCGTGAACAGCAAAGAGGCAGCAAAATTCCTGTGGAACACAAAACCCAGGATGGTCACACATAGAAAGGAAGGAAAAAACTTGCAATTGCATTCATCTCCTCATTTGGGATCAGCTTAGAACTAGAGGGCACTTCTTCCTACAGAAAAATGGTAAATGAGAGGACTCATCACCACTACAAACACTTGCAGTCTTTGCTACTAGAGTAGTGCTCAAGGGTTCTGAACTCAGCTGAGGGAGCTCTACAGAGGCTACATACTGAGCTCCCCCCAGAGAAAGAGCCAAGCTATGCCTTGTCCCCATATGGGTCCTGCCATGACTATTGTGTGCCATCTTAAAATTGCCATCTTAAAATTTGATTGCATCCTTCTCCAAGAGAGCCATTGGAGCCCTCTGACTCCTCATCCCTGATATTCAGCTACCACTGCACTATGACCATCTGGTAGTACGCTAACTTCAAGCAGAGCTGCTGCTATGCCCTGCCCTCTATGGCCATGTTACTGTAAAGCTATTTTATTTCTCCATCCCAGCTGGTGGTGCATCATCCCCTTAGGGTTGAGTTGATGTGGTACCTCACCCCCAGGAACCTGAATTCTTGAAAATCAGAGTAATGGCCCCTCTGGCACGATACCTGAGGCAGTGCACCACCTAATAGTGACCTTAGACTTTTGGGACACTGAATCATTTGTCCCCTTGCTCTAAAGCAGATGGGGTATCTCACCCTCCAAGGGACCTCAGGTCTCCTGTACTTCAGAGCCGTCTCCTTCAGCATGTGACAAGTGGGTTTCAAGCCTCTGTTGCACCAGAGAAGTTGTACTTCCCAGCACCACAGCTGACACCAGTAATCCATAGGCTCTATTGACCTATGTAGCCATGTTTTGGGGGGTTGAGCAGATGTAATGTATCATGCCCCAGAGAATTAGAGAACTGGCTGAACTGTGCCTCCTTGTTCTCCAGACTTAACAGCCTACAGCATCCCACCTACCTGGAAGTGGACTAGTTCTCTGCAATTGGAGCTGCTGAGGCATACTGCCTCTGTAGGCACTGTGCTGCTTCCTGACCCTTGGAATCTAAGCTACAGTGGCTTCTTTTCATTGTGGAGTCTTTGCTGCCACTTCACCTGGCCTTGTAGAACCTAGATTCTGCTGTTGTCCTATTAGGATCCTCAAAGTATTTGCCCTGATAACCTAAACAGCCACTATTACTGCCATAAACTCCTGTAGCATAGACCAGTGAGGCACCTGCAATCATTGCTAATGTTGATCACAATTGAAGAAGCTGCATGGAGACTATACCGTTGTGTCCAAACAAAACCAGGGACACCATGCTTTGCTCATGTGGCATTCTTGAGTCTACTTGCTGGCAAAAATCTTCCCCTATAAAGGCCATTATTTAAAGTTTGGAAAAGTTAACTGCATCATCAATGCAGGTACACAAGAAACATGTAAAATCAGGGACACATGGCACCACCAAAGGAACGCAATATTTCTTCAGTAACTAATCCCAAAGGAATGGAAATTTACAAGTTGTCTGAAAAGAGATTCAAAATAATTCTTTTAAGGAAATTCAGTGAGATACAAGAGAATACATATATACAAGACAATTTAATGAAATTGGGAAAACAACTCATAATCTAAGTGAGAAATTTCTCAAAAATATCAATATTATAAGAAAGAACCAGACAGAAATCTTAGATCTAAAGAATATAATCAATGAAATAAAAAATATAATTGAGAACTTCAGCGACAAACTAGAATCAAGCAAAAGAAAGAAATTGTGAACTTGAAAATAGGTCTTTTGAAATAACTTCTTTGAAAAAGAAGCATATAAAATGTAGGAGATGCTAATAACCAAACAAATTTTCACATTGGCATTATAGAGGTTCCATAAATAGGAATACAATAATAGTAGAGGACTTAAATATCAATTTTTCAATAATGAATAAATTAACCAGGTGGAAAATTAATAAGAAAATCCAGACTTGAATTTTTTTTTACCAAATGGAACTAACAAACACATGCATAAATTTCCATACAATGGCAACAGAGTACTCATTTTTTTTCAGTACTCAAGGAGCATTCTCTAGGATAGACCATATGTTAGGCTCCCAAACAAATTTTAACAATTAGGAAAGTTGAAATTATATCTAGTCCTGTTTCAGAGCACAATGGCATGAAAATGGAATTTAATAACAGGGAGAATCTTAAAAAATTCACAATATGTAGAAATTAAACAATATGTTCTTAAACAATCAGTGTGTTGAAGAGGAAATCAAAAGATAAATTAAAAAATATTGATACAAATTACAATGGAAATACAATATGTGAAAAACTATGAAATGCAGAAAAAGTCTTAAAAAGAAAGTTCGTAGCAATAAATATCTACATTAGAAAAGAAGAAAGATCTCAAATACATAGGTTAGTGTTACACCTCAAAGATCTAGGAAAAGAATAAAATGAATAAAAAATTAACAGAAATAGAGGAATAATAAAAAGCACAGAAATAATTAGAGAACAGAAAATTCATAGAACATCAATAAAACTGAGAATTGGTTTTTTGAAAAAAATGACTAATCTATGCTAGTTTAAGAAAAAAGGGCAGTCATAAATAACTAAAATAAATAATGGAAAGGAATAAATTATAACATGTCTTAGGAAGTGGATAAATTTCTAGAAATACAATCTATCAAGTTTGAGTTAGGAAGTATTAGAAAACCCGAGCAAACTAATAACAAATAATGAGATTGCCAAAGTAATCAAAAATCTCCCAAGAAAGAAAAACCTAGGACCAGATGGCTTCATGGATGAATTCTCCCAAACATTTAAAGAAGAATTAATACCAATACTTTTAAACTTTTTCAAATACAAAGCCTCCAAACACATTTTATAGGGCCAATATCACCTAGATAATAAATAAGCCAAAAAAAAAGTCAATTATTCTGATGATTATTGATGCAAGTATTCTCAATAAAATATTAGCAAGTCAAAGCCAACAACACAGTAAAAAGATTACATATTATAACCTGTGGGGATTCCTGAGGACTCTGACCTGAGCTGTGGGCTAACAAGGGAGGTGGTGCTGAAGGAAGGAGACTTCATACCAACTTAATGCATAAAGTCTGAAAAGCCTGATTGATTTCTGCCACTAAGTGGCAGGTGGAAGCAGTGTAGCCCTGTTTCAGTCTCTCAGGGGTCTTTTATTATGCTCAAATGTAAAGGTTATATGCAAGAAGGAAGAATTATTAAAATTTAAAAATAAGATTGGAGGGAATCTTCAGCTTCCAGGAGTGTTGGGTAATCAAGAACATAGAATAATGGAATGTATGAAGTATCTGAGAATGTATATTTAGAAAAAGGGAGGGGGAAAAGCAGGTTTTGTCTCTGCAGGCAGACATCTTAACTTCCCTGATCTAAACTGCAGATCAGGATTCCAAAGATCTTTACCCACCTGTTCTGCCGAACCCCCACAGGGATGGTCCTGCTGATGTTCCTCTGACCGGGCTGTCTCCAGGCTCCTCTCCTCTTAGATGGTCTGCTGAGATTCTTTGTTGGTCTGGCAAAGAGCTGCAGGGATGGCCCACCTGTGTGTTTTATCCTGAATTGGAGGAGAGATAAAGGAGAGGCTGGAGAGATAAGCCTTTCTACCTCCCAGAATGACCAAGTTGGACTTATCATTGGAATTTAAGCCTGGTATAATGTAAATCAATCAATTCAAAATAGCACCTTAACATAGTGAAAGATAAAACCATTAGATCATCTCAAATGACACAGCAAAAGCATTAACAAGTCAAACATTCTTCCTTGATAGAAACTCTCAACAGCTTAGTTATAGAAGAAACATTTCTCAACACAATAAAAACCATTCATTCACTTCATAGGTAATATAATAAGCAATGGGGAAAAACAGAAAGATTTTCTGGGATAAGGCAAGGATCCCCAGTCTTACCATTGGACATTTGTATTCAACACAGTATTGGAAGTCTAGCAAGAGCTATCAGACAAGAAAAAGTAATAGAAGGCATTGAAATGAAAAAAACAAAAGTGAAATTATTTCTGTTTCAGATGAAATGATTCTATACATAAAACCCCAAAACTACCGCAAAAATTATTAGAACTAATAAATTAATTCAGTAAATTTGTAAGACCTAAAATCAATATGCAAAAATCTGTAGCATTTTAGGACACAAATAACATTCTATGATAATTGAAAAAGAAATTTTTAAGAATCCTATTTAAAATAAAAACAAAATAGTGTCAGTAAAACATTTCAGGATATAAATGAGAAATTTACTAAAGAGATAACTATAATTAAAAAGAAACAAAAATCCAGGAACTGAAGAATTCAATGAATAAAATAAAATATACAAACAAGAGTTTCAACAATAAACTTCTTTTCAAGAAGAAAAATTTCAGACATTGAAGACAGTCTTTTAAAATAACCCATTCAGTCAAAAAAAAAAAAAAAAGAGGAAAAAAGAATAAAAAAGATTAAAGAAGGCCTACCTGTCATATGGGACTTTGGGCATTGCATAAGGTTAAGATATGGCCAAAGTCATAGAAAACCTATTTAATAAAACAGTAGATAAAAACTTCCCAAATCTAGCAATATATTTGATAACAAGATACTGAAAGCTCAGATAGTCCAAATAGATGTGCCCCAATATGGTTTTCACAAAAGCATATTGTAGTCAAACTATCAAAATTGAAGAAAAAAGCAAATTCTGTTTTTTTTTTAATTAAATCATAGCTGTGTACATTAATGCATTTATGGGGCACAATGTGCTGGTTTTATATACAATTTGAAATACTTACAACAAACTGGTTAATGTAGCCTTCACTGCACTTTCTTAATTGTTGTGTTAAGACATTTATACTCTACACT
Organism: Arctocebus calabarensis; assembly: GCA_963573935.1. Lineage (NCBI taxonomy): Eukaryota > Metazoa > Chordata > Mammalia > Primates > Lorisidae > Arctocebus > Arctocebus calabarensis. The sequence goes on along the minus strand of CAUYON010026325.1, from coordinate 28,948 downwards.
TAGTAGATTTGACGTGTACCCTTGTCAAATGCACCACTGGCATGGCAATTACTCTCCCTTCATCCATTTTCCCCCTCCCCTTCCCCTCCTCTTCTCCCTTCATCTTGGGCTGTAGTTGGGTTATAGCTTTCACATGGAAGTGTGGTTGGTTATATATTGGTTTCATAGTAGAGCTCAGTAAATTGGATACTTTTTCTTCCATTTTCCTTCCATTGTTGAAAACTTTACTAAGAAGAATATGTTCAAGCTCCATCCATGTAAACATAAAAGAGGTACAGTCTCCATCTTTTTTAAGGCTGCATAATATTCCATGGTGTACATCTACCACAATTTTTTAATCCTTTTGAGAGTCGAAGGGCATTTGGGCTTCTTCCATGACTTAGCAATTGTGTATGGGGCTGAAATAAACTTTCTGGTCAAATATCTTTGTTATAAAGTGATTTTTGGTCTTCTGGATATATACCTAGTAGAGGAAATATATGATTGAATGGCAGGTCTTTTTTTAGCTCCCTAAGTGATCTCCAAACTTCTTTCCAAAAGGAATGTATTAGTTTGCATTTCCACCAGCAGAGCAGAAGTGTTCCCTTTTGTCTGCATCCACGCCAATATCTATAGTTTGGGGATTTTGTTATGTGGGCTAATCTTATTGGAGTTAGATGATATCTCAGAATGGTTTTGATTTACATTTATCTGATGATTAAGGATGATGATCATTTTTTCATGTGTCTGTAGGCAATGGGCCTGTCTTCTTCAGAGAAGTTTCTATTCAAATCTCTTGCCCACAATGAGATGGGATCATTTGTTCTTTTCTTGCTAATATGGTTGATTTCTCTGTGGATTCTGGTTATCAAACAGAAGGCATAACCTGCAAATATCTTCTCCCATTCTTGATTTACTTACTGTGTTCTTGGCTGTGGAGAAGCTTGAAAAAAGCAAATTCTAAAAACAGCAAAGTAAAAGTATCTGGTCACATATAAGAAAACTCTAACAGTCTAATAATATATTTCTCAGGAGAAACTTTCCAGGCCAGGAGAGAATTGTGTAACATTGAAAGTGCTGGAAGAAACTGAGAGTCAAGAATTATACTAAGAAAAGTTGTCCTGTAAGAAATGAAAAAGGAATAAAGTCTTTCTCAGACAAGTAAAAATAGACTGTATCAACAATAGAACATCCCTACAAGAATAGCTTCAGGGAATCTTATACCTGGAAGCCTAAGGAAGGTATCTACTACCATAAAAACACATAAGACTATAAAACTCACTGGTAGAGCAAATGCACAAATGAGGAGAAAAAAGGTACTGAAATGTTACAACTATATAAAACCATGTAATTGCAATGATAAACAATAAGGGAGAAATAAAGGAATGAAAAATATATAAAATAATTAGAGATCAATTAAGAAAATGACAGGAATAGGTCCTCACATATCAATAGTAACCTTGAATGTAAACAGATTAAATTTTCTACTAAAAAAGAAAAAAAAGATACAGACTGGCTAAATGGGTTTTAAAAAAATTCAGAGGAAAATTAAAAAAACTTTTGTAACAAATGAAAATGAAAACACAACACACCAATAAGATAGGATGCAGAAAGAGCAATATTAAAAGGGAAGTTTACAGCAATAAATTCCATCATCAAAAAAGTAAATAATTTCAAATAAACAACTTGATGATGCATCTCAAGAAACTAGAAAAGCAAGAATAAAGCAAACCCAAAATTAGTAGAAGGAAAGAAATAGTAAACATTATAGCAAAAATAAGTGAAATTGAAACTTAAAATAATACAAAATGTCAACAAAAAGAAAAATTGTTCTTTCAAAAACATAAACAAAATTGATAAACCACTAGCTAGACTAATCAAAAAAATGGGGGCGCGATGACTCAAGTCCACAAAATCATAAGTGAAAAATATGTATTTCTGTGGTATTATAATTGATACCGCAGAAATACAAAACATAATGTGAAATACAAAATCATAAGTGAAAAATATGTATTTCTGTTGTATTATAATTGATACCACAGAAATACAAAACATAATGAAAGATTGTTATGAACAACAATATTATAACAAATAGAAAAATCACGAGGAAAGGGATAAATTCCTAGACACATACAACCTACCAAGATTGAAACCAGAAGATGTATAAAACATGAACGGACCAATAACAGGTAATTAGATTGAATTAGTAATAAAAAGTCTTTCAAATAAGAAAACCCCTGGAGTTAATGGTCCAAATTCTACCAAATTCTACCAAACTTATAAAGAATTAACAGTAATGGTCCAAATTCTACCAAGCTTATGAAGAACTAACACTAATTTTCCTCAGACTACACCAAAAACTGTAGTGGAGGGAATTCTTCCTAATTCTGTATCCCTTGATATCAAATCAGACACAATGAAAAAAGAAAACTACAGGCAAATCCTCCTGATGAACAGAGATACAAAAATGCTAAACAAATTAACTAGTAAAATTAATCCCACAACAGTTTGAAAAGATAATACACCATAATCAAGTGATAATTATCCCAGGGAAGCAAGTATGGTTCAATATATGCAAGTAAATAAATAATTGTGATACATCATATCAACAGAATGAAAGACAAAAATCATATGATCATCTCATAGACATAGAAAAGTATTTTAAAAAAATTCAATGAATTTTCATGACAAAATCTCTCAGCAAACCGGTCATAGAAGAAATACACCTCAGCATGGTAAGGCCAAATATAGTAATCTGGCAGTTAATATCACATTAAACCTGGGGAAAGTGGAAAGCCTTTTATCTAAGAACTAGAATAAGACAAGGATGTCCAGATTCACCATATATAGTCAACATTGTACTGAAAGTCTTAACTAGAGTAATTAGGCAAGAAAAAGAAATTAAAGACATCCAAATTGACAAAGAGGAAGTCAAACTGTCCCTCTTTGAAGATGACATGATTTTATATTTAAAAGAATCTGAAGACTCCACTGAGAAAACTCTTGTATCTGTCAAACATATTCAGTAAAGTTGAAGGATACAAAATTAAGACACAAAAATCAGTAGTTTCTGTACACTATTACTGAACTGGCTGAATAAGAAATCAATAGACAATCCTGTTTATTATAGCTACAAAAAATATACTACCTAGAAATAAATTTAACCTAAGTGGTATAAAATTCCTATTACAAAAACTACAAAACACTGATAAAGGAAATTGGAGGGGATACAAAGAAATGGAAAGCCACCTCACGCTAATGATGTGAAGAATTAGTATTGTTAAAATGATCATATTACACAAAGAAATTTACAGATTCTATACAATCCCTTTGAAAATACAGATGATCTTTTTTTTTTTTTACAGAAATAGGAAAAATAATCCTAACATTTGTACAAAACCTAAAGAGAGCCAGAAGAGCCAAAGTAATTCTGAGTAAAAAGAACAAATCTAGAGGCACCACATTACTAACTTTAAAATATATCATAAGGCTACAGTAAAAAAAGCGGCTTTGAATTTGCATAAAGCAGACACAAAGACCAATGGAACAGAAGAGAGAACTCAGAAATAAATCCTTGTATTTACAACCATCTGAATTTTGACAAAGGTGCCAAGAACATACATTGAGAAATCAGTCTCTTCAATAAAGTGGTGCTGGAAAGAATAAACCTAGGCGCCTACTTCTCAGCAGGTACACAAATCCACTCCAGATGAAGAACAGACTTAAACATAAGACTTAACACTCTAAAACTACAAAAAGAAAACAGAATAAACAGTTTAGGAAATTGGTATAGAAGAGATATTATGGCTAAGAGCTCCAAAGCATAGGGATGAAAACCCAAAATAGACAAATTGGACTATATTACACTAAACGTTTCTGTACAGCAAAGGGAACAATCAACAGAGTGAAGAGACAGCTTACTGAATGGAAAAAAAATTTGTAAACTATTCACACATCAAAGGATCAATTTAGAATATTAGAGGAACTCAACTTAATGGCACAAAAACTCAAATAATCCCATTTAAAAAATAGGCAAAGGTTCTGAATAGGTATTTAGAAAAGAAGATAGACAAATGGTAACGTATATAAAAGTATCAGTATCACTAATCATCACGGAAATACGTATCAAAACCATAGTGAAACATCATCTCATGCCAGTAAGAATGGCAATTATCAAAAAGATTAAAAGTAACAGATGTTTATGAGGATGTGGAGAAAAGGGAATTTTATACAATATTGTGGATGTAAATTAGCACAGCCATTATACCAGTGTGCCAAAAAAATGTATACACATTTTAAGAGCCATTTTTTATTACTTTTCAAAGTTGAATTGAATTATGGAAGCAATGTATAGCATGATGTTCGCTCAGAAGATGGCATTAATCAAATGAATGCTAGCTACACTATGTGGCAGGCAGGCACTATACGACAAAGGAAATGGCAGAAGCACGGTTGTCGTTGGGGAGTGCAAGACAGACCATTTTGAAATGGTATTTCAAATTGGAGAACATTGTGGAGGTACAATCATGAAGGCATGATGTGCAACAGAACTTCCAAGACACCTAACAATTACACACACTTGTGATAAGTTTGAGATGCATGGTATTGTGTGTGATGTGCACAAGGGAAGATCTGGAGGCCTCTGCATAGCAGCACATCTTGTTTCTTCACTGTGGTGCTGGAACAGTTGACACACTGACCATAGAAGTCTGCCAAATAGTGTGCACATGAGGCAGGAGTTAGCAGAACAAGCATTTGATGCACTCTTAAAACAGTGAAATGGAAAATTTTCATCCCAAGATTATTACATGCACCAAGACATGAGAGCTTACTTCGACAAGAATTTGCCAATGGATAGGTTGAAGAGATACAGTTAAGTAAGTTTCACCCACATTCTCTTGACTTAATACCTCTTGATTTCTACCTGTGGGGGCCTTACATGATGTGGTGGAATACCACAGAAAACCAGCTACACCGGTGGTACTTTTGAAATCATGTTCAGTGATAGGAGTGGACACTTGGTCAATGTTACTCAAAAATTAATTCACTGTACTCAGAAGTGAGTGGACACTGAGTGGTCACCACTTTGAGTACCTTTTTCAATTGCAGAAGTCAAATGTGACTTGTATTCATCTTTTGTTTTGGGTATGCACTGAGCATTACAATTTAATACAATTTTCTCCTTTCTTAAAATTTATATACAATTTTTTGGCACCCTCTATAGAAAACAGAATGAAAATTTCTCAAAAGATTAAAAACAGAACTCTCATAAATAATTCTACAATCCCATTTCTGTGTTTTTAATAAAATAAAAGGAAATCTATACATAAAGGGGTACCTACATACCTATGTTTATTGCAGCAATATTCACAAAAGCAATATATATTGTCACTCTAAGTATCTATCAATACATGAATAAAGTAAATGTGGCGTATTTACATGATGGAATAATATTTGGCCATAAAAAAAACAACATCCTGGCCTTTGATGCAATATTCATGGAACCTTAGGTCATTACATTAAGTAATAGAAGCAAGGCCCAGAAAGACAAATATTGCTTGTTCTCACTTACATGTGGGACTAAAAAGTTGATTTCACAGGGCTACAGAGTAGAATGATAGAAACCAGAGGCTGAGAAAGGGGTATGCATGTGGGTGTGTGTGTGTGTGTGGTTTGAAGAGAGGTTGGTTAATAGGTACAAAGATATAGTTAGAAGGATAAGTTCTAATGTCAGTGTCAGAGTATGGTGACTACAGATAACAGAAATGCATTGTACATTTCATAGCAGCTAGAAGAGAGGACTTGAACTGTTCCCAACACATAGAAATGATAAATATTCTAGGTGATGAATATTCTAAATACCTTAAAGTTATACCATTACACAATACCTGCATGTCACAAAATATCACATGTATCCTATAAACACGTACAAATATTATTTGTTAATAAAAGCAAATATTTCATGTTTGCTAAACTTATTTTTAAAAGTCCATCATGAGTGATGTACATTAATTTCTACCATCCTTCACTTTGAATATTTGTTGAAATCATTGTCTTCCTCCTCCTCCTCTTAATAATATTATTATCATCGCCAATAAGTTGTAACAACTTTCAGACATATAAAATTTTTCCATATTCGTCATCACCCTTCATCTTTACTAATCTGTGAGAAAAACATCTTTCCGTATCTCTGTTTTAACCATAAAGAGCCTTAGATAATATGTCTTTCCCAATGTTACATAATTAGTCAAAGGTAAGCTCCAAATTCCAGAACTTCTATTTTCCAATTCCGAGTTCTTTCCTTTGTGATTGTGCTTCCAGGATCTTTTGCTGGCACCATAGAATTGAATATATTGTTTTTATTTACCTAGGAAAAATGTAAGAAGTTCTCATTGTGTTCTTACGAAAGCACTTCAAAATGCTATCCAGCTTTAATGAGGAAAAGGTATATTTTCCTGCCCCTATGCATTTTTTCTTTTTCATTCTCTCCAAAAATTCCTACCACAAAACCACACAGGCCATTGGTGTCATCAATTTTCTAATGAAATAAAATTACTTTAGAGGACTTCATGCTTTCTATTAATACAACTACTATTAATAACAAAAATAAATCATGTTGTGCCCTTCTCCAGTACCTCTTATCCAGGGATCTCAGGATGCTTTTCAAACATTAATTAAAAATCCTCTCGTCAACCCTGTGAGTTCCTAGGGCAAGGAGATAGGAGGAAATCATATCTGCTCTGACATTAATTAAGCTCTCTCTTGGCTTGCAAACTAGGTAAATAGCTTTTCTTCCCCCTATTAACAAAGAGGCCTACTCTCCATGATGATTATCACAGATGTTCATAAGTGAGAGGGGAGATTGCTTCTGCTGGGCTCTCAAAGAGACTGAAAGCCTTGCCAGACTTGACTGCTGAGGCTTTGTTTTCCAACAGGGGTTTCCAAACCTAGGCAATCAGCCACTTCACCCTTGGGGCTTTGTCAATACACCTGTATCTGGGCCATTTACGTGCCCTTCCCAGAGGGTTTGATTTATTGATTTCAAAATGTTCAGGAATCTATATTTTTAAAAAGTTGTGAATAATCTCTTTTATCTTATTGTTATTTTTATTTTTTAGAGATGGAGTCTTTGCTCAGTAGTCCAGGCTGGGGTCTAGTGGCCCGATCATAGTTCACTGCAGCCTCAAACTCCTAGGCTCCTGTGATCCTCCCACCTCAGCTTACTGAGTATCTGAGACTATGGCCATGAACCACCATGCCCAGTGGAGAATAATCACTTTTAAATGACATATTCATAACTGATTTCCTTATGTGCTATAAAATTAGTAGATACATGTCTTTCATTAAATATCTAAGAATACAAATAAATATAGCAAATTATTAAGTTTGCTATAATCGTGGAGAGTAGGCTTGTTTGTTAATGGGGGGAAGGAAAGCTATTTACCTAGTTTGCAAGCCAAGAGAGAGCTTAATTAAAGTCAGAGCAGATATGATTTCCTCCTATCTCCTTGCTAAGTGTCCTTTCTCATCTTTTTCCTACTGGTTAATGGTTTCCCACAACATGGTTCTTGAATCTTTTTATAAAAAATAGCCTAGAGATACAGATGTATTGTAACATGCAGTTCCTATATACTTTTGTATTTGTTTTGAGGAATAAAATTTATTTTTACCTCAAAGAAAAAAAATGAAACAATGCCATGTGAGAGGCCACAAAAATATTAATGAATCCTTGGACGTATGGGCTTCTGAACAGAGAATATAAAGCAGTGTTAATACTGTGTTCAGCTTCTATGAATGTTATTCCAGGGGTCATAGAACATCTGTGCTAGTGAACAACTTGGCAACAATTTGTTCCCATCTTTCTTATTCTATAGAGGTAAAGAAACGGAGTCACCTGGCTGCAGATGATCACCCAGCCCGCTGCTGGTGGGCATAGATGGACACACATATCTCCTGATTCTGAATCCAGGGCTCCGTGGACATCCCAGCAGAATACAGCCTATCTCAGTATGAATGTGTCCCTTATTTGCCATTCTGTTTTCAGACCTTTCTCTTTAACCATGTAAAGAGAAGCCTGGGGTTGGAACACATTTATTTCTAGATCTCTGAGAAGTTAGAAAAGAAAACAAGCTGAGATAAGAAATCTGCCCTACTGAACTTCCTTTCATTCCCTCCTCTGCTTCTCTTCAGTCTTATCTTCTGGCCTCTACAGATGTCCCTGCTGGTGGAAGGACAGAGGCCAGGGGACTGGACAAGTAGGCTGACATGGCTATTCAGAGGTGTAGGAACATTTGGGTGTAACATGAAGGGCTGATTATTTTCTTGCTCTCTCTCACACATACACACAAAATCACAGAACTTAGTCTATACACTTTAGGTCCAAGGGATTATAACGTTTTACAAACCCTTCCCTTGTGCTTAAAGACTCTTGTGCTCAGAGTAGTCTTTGAGACAATTTGGTTAGCTCCAATGTTCCAGGTGGAGATCTAGTATCAGTTATTCATTTCTTTTAATACAGCATTTCCTTAGCAAGGCTGGAACTGAAGATCCCAGAGCATCCCTTAACCCCATGGGTGGTTAGTCACCTGCTTCAGTAGCCTGTGGTCCTTCTGCATGAGATGGCAGTGAGTGGCAGAGGGCATTGGGTGTAGACAGTACAGGGTCTGGGAGAGAATACCCTACTTTGCTTTTCCTAGGAAAGATAAGAGGCAAAGGTACTAATTGAGCAGCCCTCATGGAGGTAACTGCCTTTTCTAATCACATATCAGTTTTGCAAAATTATCATGGGCAAGTTCTATCAGTCATACTTTACAGAGGAGAAAACCTCAATTATACATTGAACCTTGTGCTAATAAATGGCATAAGTATGAGTGGAATTGCGTCCTATTCATCTTCATCCTTAATACTGACCTATCTTAATCTCCAGCAAAATGTTTACTCACAAAACAAAGACTAGTGTCTCTCAATTCAAAGTCCACACTCTCCCCATCCACTTCACTGTATGGCCACATGGAATTTTCTTAAGTTGTTTGTTGTTTCTCTCTTTTATCCAATTGCATTAGCACTAATAGCAGTGAACTGTTCAGAAAGGGGAACTCAATCATGAGCTTTTCATCTATTTCAGAATTAAACACAAAGTAGAGCAAAGCAGCAGAGTCTGCTGCCCTAGCAGAGTCCTGTGAACTAGTGTCCTAAGTCCAGGTCTGGAACTGAGGTGCCCATAATTTCTAGTCCCTATCCGACCACTGCTTTTGGTAAATGGAGGGGTGAATCACTTAATTACTCTGAGACTTTCTTCTTCTTCCAGCAAAGCAGAGTAATTGGTGCTTGTCATCCATCTATGTTAACGGGGTGTGGTAAGTATAACCTCATAATTATAAGGTTCTGGGCAAATATAAAAAAGCCACATAACAATAATATTATCACTCATCCCAAGGTGGAGACTGGCTGACTGGGTAGGAGAATTTGCAGCTCTGCAAATGCTTACCACTTGGTGGTTTACAAGTCTGTAATGTTAGAGCTGCAAGCAATTTCTAGAGATTACCTGGTATGAACCTCACAGCTTGCAGCTGGGAAAACAGAAATTTGGAGTACTACAGTTACATAGTGAGTTAGAGACAGATGGCAATTGGAACCCAGATCTCTGACTCCTGCCTTGGGCTCCCTTTTTCCTCCTGTCTTAGAATGTCCTGCTCCTTTTTGGGAGGATTCTGACTTCTGTCTGGAGACAGTGGGCTGAGATGACAAGTAGGCCTGGGATACAACTGCCGGAGGCTGCCTTTCAGGTTGGACACACACCATTCACTTTCAGCTGAGCAACCTCATTCAAATACAACCCGGCAGGCCAGGGAAACCAGATGGGTAATTGCCTGGAGTGTGTAGGGAGTTGGTGGAGAGTGTGGTTCACTGAGTACCCAAGGAGGTTTGGCACATTATAATTTCCAGCCATCCAGAATGTGAATGACCAAACCCCAGTGGTCTGATCCTGTCAGATTAGTTTTATTTAACAGAGCTATGCCTCTGAGCTAAGCTGTGCTCTGTACTTCATTATGCACAAACTTGCAGAAATGAAATTCTTTGGGGAAGTTAGAAAGATTGTTGTTAGAGAAACTGTTCAAGTAGTTGAATTATTACCTTTATGAGAAAATCATTAAACTCCTCCCTCCCTTCTTTCCTTCATTTTTTTCTCCCTTCCCTTTTAATTCTTTCCTCCCTTCCTTCTTTCTCTCCTTCCTTCTATGTATGTTTATTTTGTGTCGACTATGCCTTTGGTAGTCTAGGCCCTGGATACAGTGGCAAGAAAGATATACAAGGTCCTCGGCCTTGAGAGAACTAACACACAAAAAACAAGTGAACAACAACAAAAACATGAGCAAGAAAGTTCCAGAGAGTTATGAATGTTATGTAGGGTTATATGATGAAGTACTGATAAAGGCTCCATGAGGATGAAGTTTGAGCTGTGTCAAGAGCCACACAGAGAGCTCTGGAAGCAGAGTCTTCCCTGCAGGTGCCCTGGCAAGTACAGAGACAAGGGTGGCAGTCTTCATGTGTTGGGCTGCTTTAAAAAATGTCATAAACATCAGGCATTAATTCCTCACAGTTCTGGGGACCAGATGTCCAAGATCTGGGCACTACCATGCTCAGATTCTGGTGAGGTCTGCCTTCCTGAATTATAAATGGATGTCTTCTTGCTGTGTTCTCACTTGGAAGAAGTGGAAATCATCTTTGTCTCTTCTTAAAGAGCCTTCATCTCATTCATGAGAGCTTTACCTTCAGGACCTACTTACCTCTCCTAGGCCTCACCTCCAAATACTGTTACCATGTGGATTAGGCTTCGATATATGAGTTTTGTGGGGATACAAGATTTGGTTCATAGCAATAAGTTGAAGAACGAAAACAAAGCTATTGGGGATAGAGTATAAAGAGCTGGGGAGAAGTAGTTGGCTCTGAGGCTAGCAAGGAGGAGTAAGGTTATTCCATATTGGCTTCACAGACAGTGGTAAAAGGCTTTAGATTTTACTTTATTTTATTTTAGTTTTTTTGAGACAGAGCCTCAAGCTGTCACCCTGGATAGAGAGAAGTACAGGCAGTCTCCAAGTTATAAATATCCAACTTACACACAACTCTCACAAATCAAGGCTATTACAATAAGTCCCTGAGTTACAAGCATTCGATTGATGTATGACTCACACTTATGAATGGAGGCTGTTACAGGTAATAGGCAATTGTATCTGCTCCAACTTACATACAAATTAAGCTTAAGAACAAACCTACAGAACCTATCTCATTCGTGACCTGGGGACTGTCTATACAGTTTTATATGTGTGTGTATGTATTGGAGGTGTGTGATGTAACATGAGAGGATTTACATTTTAAAAGATAATTTGAACTATTTGTGAAAGAAAAGCAACTAGGTAGGAAAATAAAACAATCATGCAAGTGATAATGATTATAACTGGAAGTGGCTATTGCAATAGAAATAAAAAGGGATGGATGTATTTAGACTCTATTTTAGAGATGATTCCAATGTAACTTGTTAAGGGATTGAATGCAAGGGAGGAAAATGAGAACAGAGGAATAAAAATTAATGTTTAAATTTTGGACCTGAGAGCCAGGTGCTTGGAGGGGATTTGGGGGATTAAGAAAGACTGAATAACCAATAGTGCTTAATATTGCCAAGAATTTGGGTAAAATGAACAAATGTTAATAATGCCAAATAAATTTGGAAACATGATGGAATTCAGTGATGATTATCAATAACCTTGTCAAGAGATTGTGTAGGAATGATAATGGGCTAAGGAGAGATGGCATGTGGGATGTGAAGACTGGACTGGAAATAAGCTATTCAAGACCTTTTGCCATGTAAAGGAGCAGAGCAATACTTTAGAAACTGGAAGCAGACCACAGAATCAATGGAGGCAATGTGGCATCAATGGAAATGGATGCCAGTAGGACATAGTGAAGAATCTGAAGAACATACATTCAGTAGAGGGGAGAAATTGACTGCCAGGAAAGGAATGAATACCATGAGAAATTGAAAGGGGTTGAGTTCTAGAGCCCAATGGAGGGGTAGATAGGGAAGGCACACTTCACCATAATGGACAGAAAGTCAGGGGTTGTGGGAACAGATCCAGGGAGGGCAGGGGACATGGTGGTCCTCATAGAATATGAGGTGCCATCTCCAGCTGAGAGTAGGTGTGTAAATGTATGTTGGGGAAACACTGGTGTAGGAGATTTGAGGACAGAGAAGGAATTAAAACTCATTTTGACGAGGAAGTGAGTGAGTGACTTTATCATGGAAGTGTATTTGGATTGTTGAGAAATCTTTTGACTCTCTGGTCATCATGCTCAAATAACTCTAGTTATGATTTTCAAATTTTGACCTGATATCATAGCCTTGTGTTTTGTTCCTAGTACTGTTCAACTTTATGGATAAAAGCACAGAACATAAAGATAGTTTGGTTTAACCAAGGTTGAGGTTTATCTAAAGGAACATAATAGAAGGAAAGTAGGGTGAAAGAGTTGAGTAGGTAGCATGTGAGTAATTGTAACACCAGGCCATGGGGTCTAAACAGGGTATGGAGGTTCATGTTAACAGGAGAATTTCTTTTAACATGGGAAATGCTAAATTGTGAAAAAGTGAGCTATCAGTGGATTAGATGTATTAGTGAGGTTAAAGAGTAGTAGAATAAGAGAATATGATATAATAAAATACAATATTATATATTTATCTATTTCTCTATGTATCTATCATCTATCATCTATCCATCATAAGAGCACTGAAAGGACAAATATTGTTGGTGAAAATTTTGAAAGTGGTGCATCTATTTGATGAAAAGGTAAAGGATGGGCAGCGCTGGTGGCTCAGTGAGTAGGGTGCCAGCCTCATATACTGAGGTGGTGGGTTCAAATCCTGCCCTGGCCAAACTGCAATAAAAAAATAACCAGGAGTTGTGGCAGGTGCCTGTAGTCCCAGGTACTCGGGAGGCTGAGGCAAGAGAATTGCCCAAGCCCAGGAGTTGGAGGTTGCTGTGAGCTATGTGATGCCACGGCACTCTACAGAGGGCAATAAAGTGAGACTCTATCTCTACAAGAAAAAAAAAAAGTAAAGGCTATGACTACATGAATTAGTGGTTAAAATGCTGTGCAAGAAAAGACCATTGCTAATGAGGGAGCCAAGGGTCTGAGGGATTTGACCTTTGGGTGGTTTAAACAATATGGTTATTGATGTCTCCAAGAATGGCCAACAGAGTAAGGTATAAAAAAGTAGTCAAGTGTTGAAACTTTCAGTGAATAATGTAGAAAGGCCTGAATATTGCTAGAGAACAGCAAACAAATAACAACAAATAATAACAAAACAACACCAACAACAAAAAATAGGGTTAGTGGGCTGAAAAAGATAGGGGTGCAGCTATCAAAGAAACTTCGACATGGAGGTAAAATGAAAGTGATGCATATCATATGATTTTGTTAAAGAATAATCAGCTCATTTTCAATGCACATAAATGATTTTATTGATAAGATTGAAATTCTGTACTTAATAAGGATACTCCCACCATTGAGAGTTTTTAACAAATACCATTTCTAACAAATGCCCTTGAATCATCGTAATTTGCCATAAAATGATGCATAAAGACATTCTAATTTTCTAAAATGTAAATGCTTTTGATACAATAAACCCCAAACTTAATGAGCTTATAAAATATTTGGTATAATTCTTTCATATGATAAACTTGCTTTCTATTAATGTGAAGCAATGTTTTGTCCAATTTTAAGAAACCTATTTATTATCAGAGTATATGTTATATAAAATGTATTGCTTCTAAATAACAGTGTTGACCTACCTCTGATTAAAGTTGTTACCCTAGAAATAGGTTAGTGATTGCATGTAATGAATGCTGTCAATCTATCTGCTTTTTACTAAGGCAAGAAGGTGAACTCTTTTTAATGCAGTATTTTACTTGACTAGAAATCTGCTTAGCATGTCAGTCTCATAGAAATCCAATCTCTTTACAATAAGGATCAGCTCTCCAATATTGTAACAGCTACAGGGGGACAATAAAGGATGATACAATTATATTTTCTTACTGGGGGTGACCTCTAGTGTGAAATGATGAGATTTTAGTATTCCTTGAGGTCTGAATTAACAACACTTTATGAATTATGACTGTTTTGCTTTTCTTTTCCTGTCCTCAAGATCTGAGGTAATTTGTCTTGGTGTTTTCTTGAGTTGTTATTTGATTTTGGAAGTCAAAAGATCTATTCAAATCTTTTTCTTTTACTTGCCTTCAAGTCCCCATGTAGAGGGCTTTACAATTTTATTTTTAATAGGCAATTCCTCTTTGCTGATCTTGGCCTATTTGACTTCATTCTCAAGCTTACAAGTGTCACATTTCAATAGATTTCTATTCATATTTATCCTTTTTATTCCATTTCTTAAGTTGTTGCTTCTCACCCTTGTGTATCTCTTACCTTTGTGATGCTGGGGCAATAGGCAAACCGTAATTCTGTTTTGTCAACTCTGCATCAGTCAGGCTCTACCAACAGGGGGCCCTAGAGTGACTGGATGAGGAAAAGGGATTTGTTTCTGTCTGCTTTCTGTTTCTCCCTGGCAGTAGCAGTAACTTCCTGTAGGAAATGCTCAATTCATTTTTTTCAGCACCCACTGAGCACGGTCCACCTTTTCATTTACATGTCTATCCTCCTTTAAGGTCTAAGTTTCAACATATTCAATCTCTTCCTTTTGTCACTCACTGTCCCTCCCCTAAGCCCCAAGGGTGGTGGCTGCTTTCTTCAATTGTTACCTTCTTAATACTTTGGAGTTCTCATCTTGCTTTTTTAGTTATATGCAGTAGAACTGCTGTAAGTTGACCACCCTTAAGACTGATCAACATGTGCAGGTGGTGAACACAAGGAACTAGGTCTACTGTACATTGAATACATGGTGCAGGTCTGGTCTATGAAAATTAGGTAACCTTAAGGAGGTGGTCAGGGTAGGAAATCAATTATGGAGGTCAATTATGGAGGTTTTACTGGTAGTGGACAACTTTATACCTAGTTACAATTCTCCTTGTTAAAATAACTGGTATGCTTTTTAGTTTCTGATGTGACCCTGACTACTACTCTGCCTCAGCTGTCAATTTCTTTATGCACATACAGTGAAACCACACACATACTAATAGTCTGGAGTCCTTATTTCCAGATTAATAGTTATTGTCAATGTAAGAGGCAGCATTGGAATACTCATACCTGAACTGGACGGATCCTAAGTCTGCGTTTGCTCTTTATAAACTACCTGAACCTTTCTAAGCTCCAGCTTTCTCATTTGTAAAAGAAGAAGATGATTTACCTCTGAGGACTGGGAAGGATCTCAGAAGACAAGGCAAGCAATACTGCTTAGCACAGAGTCTTGCACAGGTGAAATAACTATCTGTAGTCCCTAAAAAATATTCTTCATTCTTTTTTGTATACTCTTGAAGAACTATAGTCTTCAGATAAAGTAAAACAAGGCAATCATAGATAAACACAAAACACAAAAGAGCAACCATTCTTGGCATCAGTAGTTTATAAGGTTGTATTTTTTTTCGAATGACTTTTAGATAACTAATTTGTAGTTAAAAGTAACATTTATCTCATGTCTTATTTTATCTCCCACACAATGAGATAAAAGCAAACAGAAGAGTAAGTTAACAGTCTTTTCTTCTCTGTCTCTGTTTTGTCCCTGTCTCTTTCTACACACACACACACACACACCCCACACAGTCTTTTTTGTGTGTATAGAATACGCATCTTCTGTTTCTTATCCAGTGATCAAATACGTAGTGAACACTTACTAAGGGAAAATTTGGAAAGCTTTTGCTGATTGCTTTGAGGAAAAGTTAAGATGATTCAGAGAACCTGTTTCCAGGTTGCTAACAATGTAGAAGGGGAAAGAAGAAACTAAGTGTCATACAAGGTAGAAAATTAGAAATCTGTAAAAGGGGTACAGTCTAAGTGCAGGAGGAATTCTGAATATGGAGACATTTCTTCTACCTGGAATGTTGGGGATAACTTTGTAGAGGAGGCAACATTTGAACTAAGTGCTCCAATGTGGGTAGGAATTAAGAGACTGTGAGTTGGGCAGGGCAGGGAAAAACCAAAGCATGAGAAAATGAAGATGATAAGAAAGTGCATGGGTAGCTAGAGAACTGCACATATTTCCCTTCAACTGCTGTTAATGGTGTGCAAAATTGAACAGTTGGATCATTAATACGGGGCTGCTTCACACAGGGCATTTAATGTCACGGTGAAAAACTTGGACTACCATACAAAAGCATTTGAAAGGTTTTGATGAAGAAAGAGAAAAATCGTCATTCTAAGGAAAGGCCAGTCTTACTCATATTGGTGAATGTGGCAGGAAGATGTAGCTGTTGGGGTCTAGCAGGACATTTGGATGTTATTGTAATGGGCTATGTGAAAGGCACAGAAAGCTTCCTGTTTTACTGGAAGGAAATGAGAGGAGGAGATGCAAATATCAGAGAAATGTATTAAATTTACAGAATTTGAATAAATATGAGCAGCTTGGGAAAGAGAGAAAACTCCTGTAGAAATTTTGAGTTGGGTTGTCATTCCACTGGCAAAAAAAGAACATGGAGGACAGGAAATGGTTTGGGAGGGAAGCTGTGTTTAGCTGTGCATTTGAATTTGAAATGTCAATAAGATATCTAGGAAGAGTTAATTCTTTTACACACTTCTGTGTAGAAGACTGTGCCTGGGAGGTAGTAAGGATTTGAGATACAGATTTGAGAATAGCTGAAATACAAGTGGTAGGTCTGTCATGTAACTGGATGAGCATAACAATAGGATGAACATAAAAGAAAGACAAAGATAGGTAGGTACTCTTACATTTAAGGCAGGGATTTACAAATTTTGGCCTATGGGCCAAATCTGGCCCATTATCTATTGCATAAATTAAGTTTTATTGGAACACAGCCATGCTCATTCATTTGTATATTACCAATGGCTGCCAATGGAGTCTAGTTGTTGTAACAGACCAGTGTCACAACACACTTTAAAAAATATTTTTAATGATTGCAAATTTTTGGAAGATTCTAAAATATGAATTATGAATTTTTACTTATATGTATGAATACAGTTTCTCTTGGATGGTTATTCATAGTACCTGAAGGGCTCATTATCAGTCTTATAAGTAACCATTTAAGCAAAGATCATGATGGAAAAGGTGAAATGCAAAAGATGAAATTTAATCGAATTCAAGTGTCTTAATTAAACATTTTGAAAAGATTATTTAGAAATTTCATACTAATCAATTTTGAATACTGTTGCAGGTTTAGTTCCTCAGAAACACAGTGAGAGAGTTTGTTGGGAGGGGCATTTGTTAGGAACTCATACCTATTCACAGGGACACATACCTGTGGACCCAGCATGGAGGGGACATTTCACTGAGATGCAGTAACACCTCTGCCATTCTCCATTCACTTTCCCAACCTGCTCTGGAGCATTTATGGCCCTTGGGGATTATTTCTGTTAGGCCAACATGGTTGGATCTCTATATTCCTGCCCTGAATGGTCTTTAGATATGGTCAAGGGAAGGCAATCTCCGAAGGAGCTGAGAGCTGGAGGTGTCTGACATAGCAGGGTCAAGTCCTTCCTTAAAGAGGAAGTGGAACAGCAATGTTCCTGCCCATCACAAATACTACAGTGAAAACTCTATTTTATTTTTTATTTTCAAATCATTTGTTATAAAAAAAACAATGAATTTTTGTCACCCTGTCCCAAATCAACTGCAGCATGTAGTTCTTGCCATGTGCCGTACAAACTTATCATTTTCTAGATAAGTGCTTTACAGCAGATGAGAAGGAAAGGCCTTAAAACAACTTAATTTTTGTCCTTTTAGCATCTCACAGGAGGTAGATAGTGCTTGGAGTACTCATATTTGATCCTCGAGAAATATGCATATCAAAGGACCCTGGATGTTTATTTTGGCTACATTCTGATACTTAAAAGCCACTAATGACACATATTTTCATGGTTTCCTCTTAATTTGGTGGTTCTTGGCAGGAACATAAAGCATTAAGAATAGTTGAGTTTCTTATGAAAGCAATAGGTTTCCAGTGTTACTCTTAGTTGGCTGCAACTTTTACTGAGTTTGCGTAACTTTGTCTGACGTGTTATTCAAAGCTTTCTTTTCTCATCACCTGTGTTTTCAAGTCTGACACCTGGATATGGAAAAGAGTCCTTTGTTTTAAGATCATAAATTATTATTTTCCGAACTCAGATTAATGATTAAAATTATATGAGGGGAGAGAAATTGTGAAAAGGGTTGGAACCCACTTGAAGAAGGTCATAAGTGATAATCACTCAGCATCTACTCCTACCCACCCCCCCTTCCCTCAACCAGATTTGCTAAATCAGAATCTTAGTACGGAACCTGTATTTCAAACAAAGGCACAGTGACCTACTGTGGCCTTTAAGGTCTTCTGTGGTCTCTCTCATCCTGTGTTTGCAGCTCCATTACCCACTGTTTGCCTTTATGTATTATTCTGTACTCCAAGTCAAGCCATTGCTCAGCAGAGGAAATAAGTTGGGGGTTAGTGAGCTTTGCAGAAGATGGCCCTTTCAAGGACAGGGAGGACTAAAGGGAATCTTTTTCTGGCCTTAGGCCCTGATGAAGTGTTTTTCAACCTTTTTAATCTCACAGCACACTTGAACCTATAGTTAAACTTCTGTGGCACACTTAAATTATGTAGATCAAAAAAGAGAGAAAAAAAAGATTATATTTAGTGTGCTTTGAACTTCTTTTGAAAATAATTTAATTAGTGATCTATAAAAATGTTTGTGGCACACCTGAGATCCTCTCACAGCACACCAGTTTTGGAAATTACTGCCCCAGAGTGTTTGGCATAGTAGGTTGATATTTCTATTTTAATGAAAAACCCCACAGCTGTGTGTTTCCAGCTGAGTGTTGTTTTCAAGGTGTTTACTTTTTAATTGTGAATTTTGGTTTAAAGTCCTGTGTTTGAGCACTATGAACAAATTGATGCATACTGTTTTAATCGTTCTTTAATCCTATTCTTTGCCCATTTCATGACTTGGCTGGCTTTTAAAGTTTCTTACGTGGAATACCTTTCTCCATATTAAAATTTGCTTAAAATTCATGCCACAGCAGTTAGATTTGTACTTCACCTCACCTTCCCTAGAGAGAGTCCTGGGACTGCTACTTTGGCTGATTAAACCTGAAGTCTTACCCTAGAGCATTTGACTTGAACCCCAAAGTCAGTAGACACCTCTGTGTTTTGGAACTGGCATAGTACGTGTTATGCTCTTAATTCTGCAGAGGGTGATTTATAGGGGAGATTTATTGGGAGAGACATTCCAGATACTCAGTGGTTAAGCTTTTAGTTTAGCCAATGGTTGCAGAGTTTCAGAGCTGGCAAATGCCTTAAAAATAGATCTAAGATTCCCTTTTCAGATTGTTGTCAGGAGTGTGAAATCCCAAGCTTTTCTAACAGCTTTAATATCAAGTCTGCAGAAGAAATGTATTTTCTTTTTTAAGGTTTAAAAAAAGGTTTTTTCCTCTTAAAATGTAAGCAGCAAACAAAAGATGTTGATGGAGGTTGCAATGGATTGGCTACATGGTTCTCTTTCTGCATCCTGTTTCAGTTAACTCCAGCTTTGGTGAGATGTGCTTTGATTTATTTATGCTTCTTCTTGAGGCACATGCTTTCTATCTGGATATCAGGATTCATATTAGAAATCTTAGACATAGTCTTACTCAAAACAGAGTTAGTTATTTCTAGGGACCTGTACCCAACATTGAAAGCAAAATTGCTAGAAGCCTAAGTGGCATGATTGAGAAATGGAATGACTGCTTTCCCACAGACCAGCAACCTTCTTCTGTTCAGGATCAGGGAGCATTTTCACATTTGCGGGCTATGCAGTCTCTGCTTTAACTTTTTCTCTCTGCCCTTGAAGTAGAAGAGTAGTCATTGACAATGTCTAAATAAATGGGTATTTCAGTTTGCCAGTATAACTTAACTTTACAAAAACATATATTGGAGTGAATTTGGCCTGCTGGTTATAGTTTGCTTGGGTGTCATTTGTTAATTTCTGCTGTAGACTCTTTAGAGAAAGATATGTCACCTTAATTAGATGTGTGCAACTTTGGAGGATTAAATATGGCTACTAAGTCTTACTACTGGCAGTCACTGGGTTACAAACGAGATAGGTTCTATAGATTTGTTCTTAAATTTAAATTTGTATGTAAGTTGGAATAGATACATTTGCTTATTACCTATAATGTCCTTTGTTCATAAGTAAGACTCCTATATCAGTCAGATGTTTGTAACTTGGAGATTTACCGTAATAGCCTCTGTTTATAAGTGTAAGTATATGTAAGTCAGATGTTCATAACTCAGGGAATGACTCTATTTTCATCATTGCACAATAAAGACTAATTCTCCTCCCCTTGAATCAACACTGATCTTGGTACCTTGTGTGTCTACTAGAATGAGGTGAAAGTGAAAATTTATGTCTTCTGAATGCATTTCTTAAGAAATTTTGCAGCTTCTGAGAACATTTCTGGGAACTTCAAGCCACTGTATAAAATGCCCAACCACCTTGGCTCCATGACATATTCAAGCTCATTTCCTTGCTTTTTTCAGGTTTCTACTTAAAAGTTATCTAGGCAGAAAAGCATTCTTTGACCACTTTATCTAAAATACAATAGCATGTCCCTTCAAGAGTCTAACCTTCACAAGGGAGAGGTTTTTTTCCTTAGCTTGGCACATCTGAGATGCTTAATAAACTTAATTTTATTTTATTTTTGGGGATTCATAGAGGGTACAAAAAACCAGGTTACATTGATTGCATTTGTTAGTAAAGTCCCTCTTACAATTGTGTCTTGCCCCAAAAGGTGTGTCACACAACAAGACCCCACCCCTTCACTCCTTCTTTCTTTCTCTTATTGCCCCTTCCCCTATCCCCACCATGTCAATAATTGTCATTCATTGTCCTTCTATTAAAATTGAGTACATAGGATTCATGCTTCTCCATTCTTGTGATGCTTTACTAAGAATGATGTGTTCTACTTCCATCCAGGTTAACATAAAGGCTATAAAGTCTCCATTTTTTTCATGGCTGAATAGTATTCCATAGTGTACATATACCACAGCTTGTTAATCCATTCCTGTGTTGGTGGGAATTTAGGCTGTTTCCAAGGTTTGGCAATTGTAAATTGAGGTGTGATAAACAGTCTAGTGCAAGTGTCCTATGACAGAAGGACTTTTTTCCTTCTGGGTAGATGCCCAGTAATGGGATTGCAGGATCAAATGGGAGGTCTAGCTTGAGTTCTTTGAGAGTTCTCCATACTTCCTTCCAAAAAGGTTATATTAGTTTGCAGGCCCACCAGCAGTGTAAAAGTGTTCCCTTCTCTCCACGTCCATGCCAGCATCTGCAGTTTTGAGATTTTGTGATGTGGGCCATTTTCGCTGGAGTTAGATGATATCTCAGGATAGTTCTGATTTTAATTTCTCTAATAATTAGGGATGATGAGCATTTTTTCATATGTTTGTTAGCCATTCGTCTGTCTTCTTTAGAGAAGGTTCTAAAGAAAAGAAAAAATAAACTTTTTAAAAAAATAAATGAATCTTATCATTCCTGTTTTCTTAATTTCATACAAATTCTTTAAATTGCTTCAAGTATTTTGGGGCATGAGTTGAAATACAGATAACAAATGAAATGAAGTTACAAGTTTCTTCTAATGGCTAATTCTTTTTTTTTTTTTTATTTCTGTTGCAGACCTTTTTGTAAAGTAGAAATATTTTCCCTTCTCTTCTTGACACCTTTTCCTCTGGACTTTAAGTACTTCTCACCAGAGTAAATGCCACCTTTTCTTTGAAGTTTATTCTCATTCTTAAGGATACCTTTCTTCTCTCCCCTCTGTCTCCAGTAAATAATATTTTTCTTCTCTGAGAATTACATTGAAAAAAAATCTCATTTATATGTCACCTCGTAGAGAGTAGTCCTTTATTAGTTATGTCTTTTGCAAATATTTTCTCCCAAAATGTGACTTGCCTTTTCATTCTCTTGACAGTCTTTTACAAAGCTGAAATTTTTACTGTTAATGATATCTAACACATTCATTCTTTCTTCCATGGATTATGCCTTTGGTATAATCTAAAGGCACTAAAAAGTCAGTTTGATCAGTAGCGGGAGCAGAAAGCGGAGCCCAGAGAGCCTTGAGCAGCCCCACCGCTGTCACCAGCCTAGCTACCATCAAGCACTGGGAGGAGCCACAGATACTGCAGCCGGCCCCAGTCACCATCACAGGAGCAAGGCCTAGACCCAGCAGCCCGCGCCCCTCCCCGCCCCCCAGCGCTGCCAGCAGCAAAGCCCAGCACTACGGGCAGTGGTACAGGGAGCGGTGGCCCCGGGCGGCAGGGTGGTGCCTGTCCATGGGGACAAGAAGGTCATTGCAAGGAAGGTTTTGGGAACAGTAAAATGGTTTAATGTAAGAAACAGATATGGTTTCATCAACAGGAATGACACCAAGGAAGATGTATTTGTACACCAGACTGCCCCCGGAAGTCCCTTCCCAGTGTAGGAGATGGAGAGACTGTGGAGTTTGATGTTATTGAAGGAGAAAAGGGTGCGGAGGCAGCAGTCGTACAGGCCCTGGTGGAGTTCCAGTTCAAGGCAGTAACTATGCAGCAGACCGTAACCATTATAAGTGCTGTGCACGTCGCAGGGGGCCTCCACGCAATTACCAGCAGAATTACCAGAATAGTGAGAGCAGAGAAAAGAATGAGGGGTCGGAGAGCTCTCTTGAGGGCCAGGCCAAAAATGCTGGCTCTACTGCAGGCGAAGGTTCCCACCCTACGAACGTTGACCACAGCGTTCCAACCCTCCTGTGCATGGAGAAGTGACGGAGGTGCTGACGACCAGGGTGCAGGAGAACGAGGTACGCCAATAAGACAGAATCTGCACGGGGTTATAGACCACGATTCCCAAGGGCCTTCCCCGGCAAAGACAGCCCAGGGAGGACGGCAATGAAGAGGAGAGAGAATCAAGGAGATGAGACCCAAGGTCAGCAGCCGCGTCAACGTCTGAACCGTTGCAACTTCAAATACCAATGCAGATACCCAGAAAACCTTAAACCACAAGATGGCAAAGAGGCAAAAGTAGCTGATCCACCAACTGAGAATTTGTCTGCCCCGAGACTGAGCAGGGTGAGGTGGAGTAAATGCCCTTTACCATCTCTACCGTCATCTAGTTTAGTCATTTAAGAAGAAACAAATATGAAATTCCAGCAGTAACAACAAGCAAACCAAAGATTGGAACTGAAGACCATAAGTGCTTCCTTGCTGCCCATTGACCAGATAACTAGAACTGTCTGCATTATCTATGCAGCATGGAGTTTTTATTATTTTTACCTAAAGATGTCTTTTTTTTGATAATGACAAACGTGTTTTTTAAAAAAGTCTGCTTTTTTCTCAATATGCTTTCAAAAGTTTTTAAATTGTTTCCTATTTGGTCAAGTTGAGACTTTTAAGAACTTCAATTTTAATTTGTAATAAAAGTTTATAACTGGATTTTTTCCAAAAAAGTCAACAAACTGCAAGCACTTATTAATAGAGGTCTTTAAAAAAAAAGTCTAAAAAGTCACTATTAAACCCAAGGTATTTAAAATTTTTCTCCTATGTTATCTTCAAGGAGTTTTATAATTTTCCATTTTACATTTAGGTTTGTGATCCATTTTGTGTTAATTATTGTGAAAAGTATAAAATTTGTGCTTATATTCATCTTTATTTTTTTGCAGGAGGATGTTCAGTTATTTCAGCACCATTTGTTGATAAGATATCTTTTCTCCACTGTATTGCCTTTGGTTTTCTGTGAAAAACCAGTCAACTATATAGGTATACCTTAGAGATACTTTGGTTTCAGTTCCAGACTGCTACAATAAGCAAATATTGCAGTAAAGCAAGTTATATGCATTTTTTTGGTTTCCCAGTGCCTATAAAAGTTATGTTGATGCTCTATTGTAGTCTATGAAGTGTGTAATAGCATTATGTGTAAAAAAAATACATACACTAATCCAAAACTACTGTATTATTAAAAAATGATAATGATCATCTGAGCCTTCAGTGAGTCATAGTCTTTTTTCTGGTGAAGGGTCCTGTTTGACTGTTGATAGATGCTGAGTAATCAGGATGGAGGTAAATGGAAGTTGGGATTGCTGTAGCAATTTCATAAAATAAGACAACAATGAAGTTTGCATTTATTAATTCTTCCTTTCATGAAAAATTTCTCTGTATCATGTGAGGCTGTTCAAATAGCATTTTACTACAGAACTGCTTTCCAAATTGGAGTTAATCCTCTCAAACCCTGCCACTGCTTTATCAGCTCAGTTTATATCATACTCTGAATACTTTATTGTCATTTCAACAACATGCACAGCATTGTCACCAAGAGTAAATTCCATCTCAAATGGAGAAATGGTCATCCATAAGAAGCAACTCCTCATCTGCTTGTTTTAGCAAGAGATTACAGAATTTCAGTTACATCTTCAGGCTCCACTTCTAATTCTAGTTCTCTTGCTATTTCCACCACATCTTTAGTTACTTCCCACCACTGAAATTCTGAACCCTTTGGAATCATCCATATCATCCATGAGAGTTGAAATCCACATCATCTGATGTCAACATTTTGATCTCCTCCTATAAATCATGGATGTTCTTAATGAAATCTGGAATAGTGAATCCTTTCCAGAGTTTTCTTTTCTTCTTTTTTTTTCCTTTCCAGAGGTTTTCAATTCAATTTACTTTGCCTGAATCCCTTAGAGGAATCACTATCTATGGCAACTATTTATAGTCTGTGAAATGTATTTCTTACATAAGAAGACTTGAAATTACTTTTTTTTAAAAATAGAGTCTCAGTATGTTTCCCTTGGTAGAGTGCTGTAACATCACAGCTCAAGCAGCCTCAAACTCTTGGGCTCAAGCAATTCTCTTGCCTTAGCCTCTCAAATAGCTGGAAGTACAGGTGCTGGCCACAACACCCGGTTATTTTTTTTAGCTGCAGTTGTCATTGTTGTTTAGCAGGCCTGGGCCAGGTTCAAACCCTCCAGTTCCAATGTATGTGGCCGATGCTCTAGCCACTGAGCAATAGACACTGAGCCTGAAATTACTTATTCATCTTCTTCTTTTTGTTTTTTTTTTGAGACAGGGCCTCAAGCTGTCATTCTGGGTAGAATGCTGTGGCATCTTAGTTCACAGCAACCTCCAACTCCTGGACTTAAGTTATTCTCTTACCTCAGCCTCCCACGTAGCTGACTATAGGTGCCTGCCACAAAGCCCAGCTATTTTTTGGTTGTAGTTGTCATTGTTGTTTGGCAGGCCCGGGCTAGATTTTTAACCTGCCAGCTCTAGTGTATGTGGTTGGCACCTTAGTCACTTGAGCTACAGACGCTGAGCCCTGAAATTACTTCTTGATCCATGGATTGCAGAATGAATGTTATGTTAGTAGGCATAAAAACAATATCAACATCTGCATCAGAACTCTTTGGTGACTAGGTGCATTGTCAACAAATAGTAATATGAGCAGTAGTATTTTGAAAAAAATGTTTTTTTTTTCTAAGCAGTAGGTCTCAAAATGAGGCTTAAAATATTCAGTGAACCATGTTGAAAGGATATGTGCTATCATTCAGGCTTTGTTATTCCATTTATAGAGCACAGGTGGAGTAGGTTTGTCAAAATCCTTAATGGTCCTACCACTTTTGAAATGATAAATAAGCATTGGCTTAAAGTCACCAATTCCATGAGCCCTTAATAAGAAAGTCATTCTGCCCCTTGAAACTTTGAAGCCAAACGTTGTCTTCTCCTATCTAGCTATGAAATGGGATCTTTTTGCTATACATAAAGCTGTTTTGTCTACATCAAGACCTATTATTTAATGTAGCCACCTTCATCAGTTATCCTTAGCTATATATCCTGGATAATTTGGTGTAACTTCTACATCAGCACTTGATTCTTCACCTCACATGTTTAGGTTGTTGCATAGATTGCTTCTTTCTTTAAACTTCATGAATCACCCTTGGCTAGTTGCACATTTCTTCTCTTCCTCCTTCTTCTTTTTCCTCTTTTTTAACTTCTTTACTTCTCTCAGAATTATGAATTGAAAAGACTTGAAAAGAGATAATTAGAGGTTTGCTCTGGATTAGGCTTTGTCTTAAGGGAATGTTGTGGCTGGTTTGTTCTTTTATCCAGACCACTAAATCTCCATGTCAATCAGCAATAAGCCTGTTTCACTTTCTTATCATTTGTGTGTGCCCTGGAGCAGCATTTTTAATTTTTAACAAATAAACACTTATCCTTTACATTCACAACTTGGCTGTTTGGCACAAAAGGCCCAGTATTTAACCTATGTTCACTTTTGACATGCCTTCTTCATTAAGCTTGGTCATTTCTAGCTTAAGATTTAAAGTGGAAGACATACTACTCTTTCTTTTATTTGAACATTTAGAGGCTATTATAGTATTATTGATTGGCTTAATTTAAATACTGTTGTGTCTCAGAAAGTAGAGAGGTCGGGGGGCAGGGAGAGAGAGAGAGAGAGAGGAAACAGTCTGTTGGTGGAGCAGTAGAACTCACATAACATTTATCAATTAGGTTCACTCTCTTCAAGGGGCCTGGTTAGCAGTGCCCCCAAACAGTTACGATGATAATATCAAGGGTTACTGATCACAAATCACCATAACCTGTATAATAATAATGAAAAATGCTTGAAATATTGTGAGAATTACCAAAATGTGACACAGAGAGAAAAGTAAGCAAATACTGTCAGAAAAAAAGGTGCTGTTAGACTTGGTTGACACAGAGTTGCCTCAAAACTTCAATTTGGAAAAAGTGCAATTTCTATGATGTACGATAAGGTAAATCACAATAAAATGATGTTTGCCTGTATTTACATGAACTTTTTTTCTGGGTTCTCTATTCTGTTCCAGTGATCTATTTATCTATTGTCTTGCCAATACCACACTGTCTCGATTGCTGGAACTTTATGGTCAGATAGTGTCATACTTTTAAGGGTGTTCCTCAATATTTTGTTTGCTATTTTGGGTCTTTTGCCTCATCATATACAATTTAGGACCACTTTTTCAATATTTACAAAATAAATTGCTGGAATGTTGATTGTATTCTATTGAATCTATAATTTAAATCTGGAAAAACTAACCTTCTGGTATCACTGAATTTTCCCTCCATGAACACTAAGAAAGATAACAATAGATATCTCTACTTAGTTCTTTGATTTTCATCGGTTTTATAGTTTTCCTCACATAAATTAATTTTGTACATATTTTGTTTGACTTATATTTAAGCAT
This sequence comes from Arctocebus calabarensis, assembly GCA_963573935.1. NCBI lineage: Eukaryota > Metazoa > Chordata > Mammalia > Primates > Lorisidae > Arctocebus > Arctocebus calabarensis. The sequence goes on along the minus strand of CAUYON010026325.1, from coordinate 1,590 downwards.
TTCATTTTTGTGTGTTTGCTTATATATGTGGCATTGCATTTTTAAGATCAAAATTTCACTTGTATAGGGAAAGTGATGCAAGGTTAATATTTAACCTTGCTATAAACTCCGCGATTTTCTACATAGACAATGATGTTCTCTGTGAACAAAGAGAGTTATATTTCTTCCTTCCCAATTAGCATACTTTTTACTTCTTTTCCAATCCTTATTGCATTAGTCAAAAGTTCGAATGCTACATTGATAATAGTGGTGACATTCTCATCTTGTTTCTAATTTTGAGGAATAGCTTCTAGTTTCTTACCATTAAGTCTGATATTTTATGCAGGTTTTTAATAGATTTTTTTTATAATTTTATTGAATCATAATTGTGTACATTGGTGCAATCATAGGGCACAATGTGCTTCATATACAATCAGAAATATTTTGATCGTACTGTTACAGATACGACATGGCATTTTCTTGATCACTATATAAAGACATTGATACTTTACCTTTAATAAGTTTTTTGGCATTTTCTTGATCACTATATAAAGACATTGATACTTTACCTTTAAAAAGTTTCACCAGTACCCTGCTAAGATGCACCGTAGGTGTGTTCCCACTAATTGCCCTCCCTCCACCCATCCTCCCCCCTCCTCTCCCCTCCCTTTCCCTTTTCCCTGTATTCTTGTGCTATAATTGGGTTTTAGCCTTCATATGAAAACTATAAATTAGATTCATATTAGGGCTGAGTACATTGGATACTTTTCCTTCCATTCTTGAGATACTTTGCTAAGAAGAATATGTTCCAGCTCCATCCATGTAAACACAAAAGAGGTAAAGTCTCCATCTTTCTTTAAGGCTGCATAGTGTTCCATGGTATACATGTACCACAATTTATTAATCCATTTGTGGGTTGATGGCATTTGGGCTTCTTCCACGACTTAGCAATTATGAATTGGGCTGCAATAAACATTCTGATACAAATATCTTTGTTATGATGTGATTTTTGGTCTTCAGGATATACCAATAAGGGAATTAAGGATTGAATGGCAGATCTATTTTTAGACCTCTAAGTATTCTCCAAATATCTTTCCAAAAGGAATGTACTAGTTTGCATTCCTACCAACAGCGGAGAAGTGTTCCCCTTTCTCCACATCCACGCCAACATCTCTGGTTTGGGGATTTTGTTATGTGGGCTAATCCTCCTGGAGTTAGATGATATCTCAAAGTAGTTTTGATTTGCATTTCTCTGATCATTAAGGATGGCGAGCATTTCTTCATGTGTCTGTAGGCCATGCTCCTGTCGTCTTTAGAGAAGTTTCTCTTCAAGTCCTTTTCCCACCCTGAGATGGGATCACTTATCCTTTTGTTGCCAATACGCTTAAGTTCTCTGTGTATTCTGGCTATTAAACCTTTGTCAGAGGCATAACCTGCAAATATTTTCTCCCATTCTGAGGGCTGTCTGCATGCTACACTTACAGTGTTCTTAGCAGTGCAGAAGCTTTTTAGTTTGATCAAGTCCCAGTAGTGTATTTTTGATACTGCTTCAATTGCCTGGGGAGTCCTCCTCATAAAAAATTCACCCAGGCCAATTCCCTCGAGAGTTTT
>CAUYON010026324.1:0-33630 GCA_963573935.1 Arctocebus calabarensis | reverse complement strand
TTGGCTGATGAGAAGAATGTGTATTCAGTTTTGCTGGGATCAAATGTTCTGTAGATGTCTGTTAAATAAAGTTGTTGAATGGTTAAGTTTAAATCTAAAATTTCTTTGCTTAGCTTCTTTTTGGAGGATCTATCCAGTATTGCTAAAGGGGTGTTAAAATTTCTGACTACTATGGAGCAGAAGATAATCAAGTAGCTCATGTCTGTTACCATTTCTCTTATAAACTGAGGTGCATTCTGGTTGGATGCATAAATATTAATGATTGAAATCTCATCATATTGAGTAGTACCTTTAACAAATATGAAGTGTCTATCCTTATCCTTCCTTATTTTGGTTGGTTTAAAGTCTATTGTATCTTTGAATAGGATTGCTACACCTGCCTTTTTCTGCTTTCCATTTGCCTGGAATATAGATGACCACCCCTTCACCTTGAGACTATATTTATCTTTTAAGGTAAGAAGTGTTTCTTGTGTGCAGCAGATATCTGGCCTGAGTTTTTGTATCCAGTCAGCCAACCTTTGCCTCTTTAGAGGACAATTTAAACCATTCACATTTATAGAAAAAAATGATAAATCTTTAGAAAGTCCAGTGGACATTTTTAACCTTTCATCACTGTAGAAGTTGGAATTTGATAAAAAGTTTCTGGGTGAGTTTACTTTTGTGAAGGATTACACTGGTCATTATGGAGAATAGGTCTGAGAATATCTTGGAGAGCTGGTTTAGTTACAGCAAATTTCTTCAACATGTGGATGTCATTAAAGTATTTAATTTCTCCATCATAAATGAAACTCAGTTTATCTGGGTATAGGATCCTAGGTTGAAAGTTATTTTGTTTTAGGAGGTTGAAAGTCAATGACCATTCCCTTCTAGCTTGAAAGGTTTGATCAGAGAGATCTGCAGTTATTCTAGTATTCTTCCCCTTGTAGGTGATGGATTTTTTACGTCTGGCTGCTTTCAGAATTTTCTCCTTCATATTAACTTTAGTGAACTTAATTATGAAGTGCCTGGGGGATTACTTATTTGGGTTGAGTCATGCTGGGCTTCTGAAACTGTCTGCTATCTGAATTTCAGAATCTCCTGACATGTCTGGAAAGTTCTCTTTCATAATCTCATAAAGAAGAGACTCTGTGTCTTGCGATGCCACTTCATCATTTTCAGGTATCCCTATAAGGCAAACATTGGTTTTCTTCCTGTTATCCCAGAGTTATCTGAGGGAATGATCTGTTTTTGCCTTCCATTTCTCTTCTTCTCTGTAGGTTTGGGAACGTTTGAAAGCTTTGTCTTCAGTGTCAGAAATCCTTTCTTCTGCTTGCTATATTCTGTTGCCGATGGATTCTACTATATTTCTAAGATCTTTGAGGGCTGCAACTTCTTGTCTCTATGTGTCAAAATCTTTGGTCATTTTGTCTTTGAATTCATTCAATTCTTGAGACATCTTTTGGGTCATCTTTTGGATTACTGCTTGAAATTCTAATTCCATCTTTTCCTCCATTCCGCTGATTTTATTTGCTATCCAGACTCTGAATTCGATTTCTGACATCTCAGCCATTTGCTTATGCAAGGGATCTTGTGCTGTATCTATCTTGTCATTCCTTGGGGGAATTGATCTATTCTGATTATTCATATTGCCAGAGTTTTTCCATTGATTCCACCCCATGATTATTTTTTTGCCATTTCCTCTGGCAGTCCTCAGAGTTGGGGAGGAGTCTCTCCAAGATTGGACCCTGGTGGGATCACTCCACTGTTGGAAGATGTAGGCAGTGACCTAGTGTAGTTCCTCTGGGGCTGCCCCAGCCGGGGAGTTGTGGCTGTGGGAGCATCTCCGGAGTGGAGTGTGTCACACACAGCTCCAGCAGCAGGGCTGAGGATGGTGCCCATGGTTCTGGCAATGCCTGGCTCCCAGTGGCTTTGGCAACAAGAGTGGATGGCTCCAGCAGTCTCTGTTCAGGTGGAGGGATCTGCAGAGAGATAGGGAGGGCCTCGAGGGAAGGGCATGGGGTCCTGTGACTTCTGGAGTCCCTGGGCAGATGGATGGCCCGTGAGGAAGCAGGGAGAGTACTGGAGGGAGGATGCGAGTTGTGCAGCTACCAAGGACCCAGGCTGGGGCAGCACTGGCCAAGGCAGGCTGGGGGTCTTGGCAGTGCGGCCTGCAGCAGAGACCCGTGTGTTTGCAGGAGTCCTTGGAGTGGGGCAGACCTGGGTATCAAGGCAGCGGGCCTCCCGGTGGGGTCTCTCATGTCCGCCAGTGTCACAGACAGGAGGCCACCCACAGCGGGGTTGCTCCCACCCTCCGTACCCCTGGAGTGGGGCGGACCTGGGTCCCGAGGCTGCATGGCCTGCGGCGGGGTTGCTCCCGCCGGCCGCAGCCCTTGGAGTGGAAAATGAGCAACTTTTAAAAAGTATAATATGTCTCACTTTTCCAATCTCTACCTCCAAGAATGATGGCAATAATTCTTGTAACAATAATCTGTTGTCCATCATCCCCCAGACCTGCCCAGCTCCACGCCAAGCTCTGAGTTCCTAAGTAGATAATTAGAGGGTCTGTAATCCACTTCAAGCAGCCTTTAAGTGGTCTGTCATATCTCAGTCTTCCTTCCTCCAGTTACACAGCAAAAAATTGGCTAAACCACCATTTTTATAAATCAGCTGTCTTTTGGTGATTTTCTATAACCTACAGAACCAAATTCAAATACTTTGACATAACAGTTAAAGTCTTCCTTAATTTTTCCCCGTCTATGTGGTGACTTACTGTGCCTGACTCTTCTATGTAAACTATGGCTCCTACCAAATAGATTTGTCCCCATTTCCTAACATCTCATTTTTTTTATCAGCCTCTGCTCATGGCTTTATCCTTACTGGAAATGCCTGTATCCACACACCACATCTGCTTAGATTATACAAATTTTTTTTTGTTGTTGCAGCCATCATTGTTGTTTGGCGGGCACAGGCTGGATTCAGCTCAGGTGTATGTGCCTGGCTCCTTAGCTGCTTGAGCCACAGGCGCCGAGCCAGATTGTACATATCTTTTGCATCCTTAACTGCCAAGTTCAAGTCCAGACTCTCTTCTAGTGTCATAGGCCACAATGCCTGACATATATGGCTCTCCATAATCCTGGGTACATTACTCATTTAACTACAAATGAACTACATGGAAGTTGTGGGATTTCTTTTTCTTTTTAATTTCAGATTGATTTAAGTGTACAAATAATTAGGTTACATTGTTTGCATTTGTTAGGTAGAATCCAAGTTGTAGTTGAGCTCTTCATCCAGGAGGTGTGCCATATACCCTTACATTCATTTATTATTTAAGAAATTATAATTTCTTTGAACTGAGAACTAACACAATTCCAAACACACAGTAGGCATTCAATAAACCCTAACTTTACTATTTATTGATAATTTGATCTTAGGCCTGTTACATGATTTATATGACCCTGAGTCTTCCCATTGGTAAAATGAGAATAATTGCTACCTTATAAGGCTGTTGTAAAATCAAAGATAATCGCCAAGGCATGGTGGCTCAGTGGCTCATTCCTATAAGCCTAGCACTCTTGCAGACCTTGGTGAATCTACAGGTGAATTTCCTTACTGGAAAGGTGAGAGAATCACTTCAGGTTAGGAGTTTGAGACTAGCCTTAGCAAGAGCAAGGTCCCTTCTCTACTGAAAAGAGAAGAAAAAAAAAAAAAAACTAGCTTGATGTGGTTGGTACACGCCTGTAGTCCCAGTCCTCAGAAGCTGAGGCAGGCAGATTGCTTGAGCTCAGAAATTTGAGGTTGCAGTGGGCTATGATGATGCTACTGAACTCAAGCCAGTTAACAGAATGAGAGGTAATATATGACAAGAGTCTTGCATAACCTATCGTAATGAGGCAGCTTCACCCTAAAGTAGCTTGTCATTTAGTTGGAGAAACAGATGTAAGTTAAACGAGGCAAATTGGTCTAGGCAAAGATACTAACACAGAGCTACAAGACTGAATTCTCTCAACTTAGCCTGTCAATAAGTTAGTGACTCTTCTGTTAGTTCTTTTTCTAGGGCTCAGTTTCCTCACATGTAAATTGGAGAGAGGTGGTATGTTTGGAATAGAAAATCCCCCACATCTCCCTCGGTAATCCACAATAATTCTATGAACAGAAAATAAAAACAAGAGCAGAGGTATATAATTTTGAATTTTGAAGAGTTTAAAGGGAAGGTAATTATTCCAGGAAATTTCTTTGAGGATGAGATTTGTGATAACTCCTGAAGAAACTGAAGAATAGAAACTGGTTGGAAAAGAGAGACTGGGAGAGGGGACCAGAAGAAGCATAGGCAAAGAAAGAGCAATATCTCACACAAAATCTTGGAGTAGTTGTGGAGAAAAGCGTCAGATTCCTACCTGATCTGAGAAGCCAGGGCTCAGATGCAGTCAGAAATGAAGGACAGGCCAGTGGATGAGGCCTAGACACCAGGCCTTAGAATTCAGGTTTGATCTGATAGGCAACAGGGAGCTGCTGGAGATTCTGAGCAAGGCACTGATGGGATGGTAACTGTGTTTGGGAAAGGAGTTACGGCAGTTACTCCCCCATAACGCAATATGGAGACAGGGAGCCATGGAAGTATCCGTGGGGACACTTCTCTGCACTTCTAAGCCTCACTGTCCGCTTTTCTTTCGGCCATGAAACTAGGAGCTGCTCCTTCAGCCTAGGTACCAGGGAACAAAGGGTGTCGAGTAGAACTGTGGTTGACACACAGCCAACCCTTGATGTTTGGAAGAAATCGACACTGTCATTGCAACCCACTGAGTCCCTGAGTTGTTACCACAGCTTATTTTCTGACAGACACCAAAGATAACTACAAATGGAAACTCCATTAAAGAAAAAAGAGAGAGAAGGGAGTTGCTCCTTTCCTGAGAAAGAAAGAGGAGGGCAACACCTCCTGGGCTCAGGGCATTAGAATATTACCTCAGTGGTGATGGGGACCCTATTGAATGTTTAGAGGTGTGTGGGAGACAAAGGGATTCTTAATCCTGTTTCTGCCATTCTGAGCAGACATTAGGACATCCAAAGGAGATCCTTGGGTGTTAGACCCAACCTGACTTCCTTCCCACTCCCTTTTCTTCAAGAATGACCCAACCTGACTTCCTTCCCACTCCCTTTTCCTCAAGAATGACCCAACTTGACTTCCTTCCCACTCCCTTTTCCTCAAGAATGACCCAACTTGACTTCCTTCCCATTCCCCTTTCCTCAAGAATGACCCAACTTGACTTCCTTCCCACTCCCTTTTCCTCAAGAATGATCCAACCTGACTTCCTTCCCACTCCCTTTTTCTCCAGAATGAGAAAGGGGCTAAATCCAATGGAAAATCACATCCCAGGGTTCCCAAACCAGATCGGTGACCTTGTAAAATGTTAGTCCTGGGAATCTGGCTTTTAATCTGTGGGTCTAATGGGAGGAGAGCTGTACAATGGGAGTGAATATGTGACCAGCCCACTAAGGCACTCGTCTTTTAGACGGGCGGGAGATGGGAGGAGGGTAAATGCATCTGGGCACAGGGTGAAGTGAGTCTGACCCAGTGCAGGGCATGGGACTGAGAGAGAGGAAGGTTTGTCTTCAAGATCAAAGTCGTGTGACTAATTTACAGACTTAGTACTGTTCGATATTACATTTGTCTTTTAAATTATATGTGAAATCGCATATACTCAATGAAATTTACAAAAAAGGAATTCAGAAATTGGTCAGCACTCGTGATCAACTTCTCACAGTGCCTTGCTTATCTTCCATCTAATCCCACTTATCTATCACATGATGATAATAATAGTTATTTGACATCTACTGGAGCAGTATGTGCCTGACATTGTGTTAAGCATTTTATATATATATATATATAAAAAATTTGTGTTAAGCATTATATATATATATATATATATATATATATATATAAACGCTTAGTCCTGAAGGGAGTGGGCCATTTATTAAATTATTGTCTTTGAGTTTCAGACCCAGCCCTCTGTACCCTGCTTGATGATTCAGAAGCCAGGACCCTGCAAATCACATTTCTGCCTTGTTGGCGGCTCCTTGCGGAGGAGGCCATAGAGGGAGAAGGGACCCCCTCCTTCCTGACTGCTTCTGGTTGGCTTCTGTTCCAGGTCTCCTACCCTGGCAGCAGGTTCACTCCAGTGAGACAGGGGACTCCAGTCTGCTGGGTTTTGACACTGGCAGAAGGAGCCTCATCACGTGCACTTGGGGACCCGTGTACTGGCCCAGCAAGGCTCCTCCTCAGAAGTCTGAGCCTCAGCCCCGCAGGAAGCCTCCCCCCCGAGTTTCTGTTTCTAAATTTTAGTAATTCCAGCTCCTTCCCTTTGTTCTCCCAGCCCTAAAGGCAGAAACTGCTTCCTGCAGTTGCTACCTCAGCAAATACCTTAGACTTCTATTTTTACCCTTTCAGTTGGAAAGTTAAGAACTTTGTACCCAATCAAATCTTTCTATTTAGTTCTTTCTGGTGAAATCAATGGTATTTCTGTCTCCTGCTGGAACCCTGGCTAGGACAGTAAGATGAAGGTGGTGCTTAGTACTAAGAGAGATTTAGTAATTTGCCCAATGTCGTGCTGCTGATCATTGATTCAAATCAGGATTTAGGCTTCTCTCAGCTCTGAGCATTGGTTGGAGCTGCTCCTGTCTCTGCCTCATTTGGAGTCCCTCCGTCTTGCTTGCTTTCTGTCCCCTCGGGGCTTCCGGTGTGTGCCATCCCTGGGCTCCCTGCTCTGCAGCAGGGCCCTCTCTTCTCCCCCGCTCTGGGTGCGTTTAGAAGGCCATGGAGTGGGCGGCACAGAGGCCCTCAGGGCGGCCCTGCTGGGATCAGAAAGACAGCCCAGTTGCTGCGGCAGCAGGAATTGAGGCCCTGGCCTCCCAGGACCCCATTTGCAGCCTCAGCTGAGAGCTCCCTCTCCTCAGCTGCTCCTGGAAGCTTCGGGAGAAGACATCCGGGGCACCAGGGTGTGGACAGAGGCAGCTGGGGAGGGACAAGCCTGGCTGGGGCAGACAGGCAGTGGGGTCTGCTGGGAACTCCCCAGGGTTTGGCCCGTCTGTCAGAGAAAGGAGCAGATGCTTTACAGTTTGGTCCTCTGTGAATAAAGCCGCCTCGGCATAAGCAGTTCCGCTGTGCTCTGCAGCGGGAATGCCCCTCTTCAAACAAACCAACAGCAATGCCAATAATTCCTCTCCTCAGCCACGGATTTCCCGACCTGTGAGTCTCCGGCCAGTCTGCTGTGGCGGCCTGTGCTATGGGTGAGACCGTGCCTTATGGAATGTGCGAGAAGGGTGAGGCTTGGCCCAGCTCCCTCCCAGGCTTCCTGGCAGAGTGAGCCACACCCTCCTCGCTCACTCTGTGGCACAGCCCGGCAGGAAGGGGGACAGCCAGTCTCGGTGGCCACCAGCCCTCTCCTGGCCGGCCTTCGGCCCTGCCTCCCTCCGCTCACCAGGCGCGGAGCTACGGCTGGTCAGGCTGACGTAGGAGGCGGCTGGGGGTGGCCTGGGAGGCAGAAAGGACCCTCGTATCGCTCACAAGGCTCTCAGACAGAGAGAGGCTGGAGTCTGTATTATCTGCAGGTGACTAAGACTTATGGGAAGGGCCAGATTGTTCACTGTGCTCCTGCTGCCCACGGCCGTTGCGAGTGAACCAGCCACACTTTACTGATTCCTTACCGTGTGCCAGGCATCGTGCTGAAGGTGCCCACTCAGTTCAGATGCCGCTCGCGTCGCAGGGCTCTGGGGGAAGCATAACTCATGTTGCTGGCGTTGTGGATTTGTCTGCTTATTATGAGAATTTCCTAGGACACGGAGGTAAAATGTCTCGAGGAAGGGGTGCTTTTCCGAGTTTGTATATGGGCACCAAATGGGCCCTTTCAGTCTGCTCAGCCCACCGCCTTCCTCAGGCACACACCTTTGCTGTGGATTTCTGTTTGTTTCTACTGGTATCTACCTGCAGTGGATGCACAGAGCGGTTTTTTCTTTCCTTTTGGAGAGGAAAGTTGAAGAAGAAGCTGCTGAAGGAGGGGACAAAGTAGGGAAGATAGAAGAGCTTCTAAGTTTCCTATTCTTCACCCAAACTTCTAAACTTAGTGGCCCTGGGGCTAAAGCAGATAAAAACTGCTCTGTCAGTGTGTGGGAGGCAGGGTGGTGGGGGACTGCCTCAGGGCACAGGGACGAGCTGTGGGAGATACGTCCCTCCCCTGCGGCACCCAACACCCAGGTGGCCCCTGAGAACTGCAGGCCTGGGGGGCAGGAACTCTTACCACCCAAGGGCGGCAAGGGCAGGGCGTTCCTCTAGCTCATAAGTAAGGAACACGGGCCAGCAGGGACCCAGAAAGATGATGCTAACTGGACGTTGTGGGTAACCCTGTTTTTGTGGCCCTGTCTACAAACCTCAGAAACTTTGGAGACACCGACCTCGCCCTAGCTGGGGGCTCCTGCTGCTTTCACCGTCAAACATGTGGTGCGTGTTGGGGAACCTGTGGTTTACTACTTCATCTAGTGTGGTCAGGGTCCTTCCTCTGGAGAGGAGTCACAGAGAAGAGCGACATGGGGCCCGGGGACATTTCAGGAGCAGGAAGAAGCTAATGACATGTGAGGCTCCTCAGTGTGTCAGGAACTGTACCAGGGTGGTGGCAATGGAGAGTGGACGGAGAGAGGCCCAGAGAGCTAACAGGAAACCAGGAACCCGAAGGCTCTAACCAGCACTTAGCGTTTCCGCTCCCGGGAAGAGCGGCCATCGCAGCGTTCCGAGCACAGCTGTCTCCTGGTTTTGTGTCTGCAGATAAGGCTCTTAGGACAGTAGCCGTTTCAGGTTTGTCCATAGTGGCCTTTCATGTGGTACTATTACAAATTCCTTCACAGCAAAAGCAGGAGAGATTCCTGTAGAGAATTTAAGTAACCTACCCAAGGTTGGCCAGAATGGAGCGGGAGGCAGGATTTGAACCCAAGCAGGAGCCGTGCATTTTATGACTGATGCATACCATCTCCCCATTGCTGAAAACAATCTTTATACTGTAAGAACCTTTTCCTTTTAGCCTAGTACTGGGTGTGACAGCAACATCCATTCTTGCCGAGTCCTTTCTGAGCCCCCAGCCTTACTTCATCTTGCGGTCAGCCTTCTCGCTGGCTGGAATGCCCACCTGGCGGTGTCCTCTCGGGGATGCCATAACCTCTAGGTTAAAGATCTTATCTCAATTTAGGGGGAGCCCCTCCCAGGATTCAGTGATCTGGTCTCATTGATGCCTGTACATTTATTCACTTAAAAACAAGTCCAAGCACTGGGGTTTGGGAAATTGCCTGCCGATAAAGCAATCCATAAATCCCACATCCTGCTGCTTCCAGGCTGACTGTAAACAGGCTGAAAATTCAGCTTCACTGGAAATGTTTTGACCATTCTGCTTCTGGCTCAATGGGTAGTAATAAATAAAAATGAAAAGTGGTGGGAGAAAAACTGGATTAAATTTATTTAAAGCTTACCAGGGCTCGGCTGGCTTTCTGGTCAGTTCTTTAATTCCTAAGCCTGAGCCTGTACAGCCATCCTTCATCTCCCTGATGACTCACCTTCAGCTCTGAAGTTTTTGGGGACAGATGAGTCACCATGATTTCTGAAACAACTGTTGATGGAAAGAACCTCTGTTTTGCTATCAGACAAGGGCAGTTATATGTAGTATATTCACAACCAAAAGCAAGCACTTGCCCCTGGTGAGGGCTATCCATGAAATACTCACAGACAGTGGGGCAGGATATTTGGCATGGGTGGTGTTCTAGAAACCCGGATGCAAGGGTGCCTCCGGTTCTATGGACATAAAGCCAGGGTCTTGGGAGCCTGAGTTCTCTAACGAGGTCTCACCATCATTTAAGGATGGATACATTTCCTAGAAGATATATTGCCTTCCTGGTAACAGCAGTTGTAATGATGCAACAGTAACAATGACAGTATACAAACAATCCTAAAACCATCTGAGCTCCAGACAGTCTCTGGAGCATCCATTGGAGGAAGTCAAGCCTTGAGATAAGCAGACTTCCCAGAGCTGGTGGTGATGCCGCCTGGATTCCACATGGACCAGTGTCACCAATTGGTCTATCGAAGGCCCTAGAGAGGCCCATGAGATGCGGACGTGAGCCCCTTATTCCCCTGCAGCTTACATCTGCCTTCCCTGTGAATTTTGCCATCCTCTTTTATCACAAAGACTTCCTCCAAAGTTCCACCCAGGCCTTCCAGCCTGACCCAGGGCTTTCTTTTACAACTGTTCAGAGGTTCCTGGGCTAATTAACAATAGCTAATAGGCCTCTGCTTTTAAATCAGCTTTCAAGTATCCAGCTTGTCCACTGATGACCTTTATTTCAGATGCTTAGCTGTGGTCACAGGGCTCACCATTGTGGCCATAGACTAATGATTTCTGCCATTCTGGTGACATAGCACACAAACACAAGTACACACACACACACAGGTTTCCAATAAACAGGACAAAACCAAATGTGTGAATCTTTTCCAGAGTGAGGGCAGCTGGACCATGCAAAAAGTTAGAATTGTCTCATTACCTTCCTATGTTACTTGCATTCAACTCTTTTTAGTAGAATTACTTTATTTTTCCCAGGAGGGTTCTGGGAAAGGACAGGAATGTGTTTCCTTCACACCAAGCTCCAGTTTTGCCTCCGGAGACGAGCTCCCAAGTCAGAAAGAACACCAATTTCTTCTTGGAATTTGATTCTTGCAGGCAACAGATGCTGAATACCTGCCATGTGCAAGAGCCCAGCTAGGCTTTTGAGTTTTTTAAGAATGGCTACATTAAAGTCTCATCTTTCCCATAAGCTTAAATTTCTTTGCTAGCAATGTGAAAAACAAGTTGCATATGTTTATATTTAACTCCTAAATAGATAACTTCGTAGGTCCAATCTAAAAGGGAACTTTCTGCCACACATCTTCTGACAATTTGGGGCTCCTTTATGTGAAATTATGTTGGAAGGAAGGACGCTTTTCCATCTTGTGCAAACTTAGGTGAACTGTGGCCCCAGGGCAGAAGCGGTCAGCGTGAGCACCTGTTAACTGACTGCGCCTGTGTGAGAGCAGGAGCGGAGAGGCCGGTGGGCTCGGAGCACCGTCCCGGCAGCCTTTGGAGGGCTGCGTGCCACGGCAGGGCTATGGTTCCACTGCCATCGCCTGTGGCTTCCGCTTGGCATTGGTTCCACTGAGTAGGTCTGAACTTGTTTACTAAGCCTCCTTGGCAGGTATGTAACCAATGTCCCCAGGCCTCACCAGCCTGCGCTGGCCAGTTAGATCTCAAATTCACTCATGTGCTGGCTGATTGCTCCGCCTGCACGGCTCTTGTCCTCCAAGGTTCCCCGCGGTGGCGGTGGGGGTGCGCGCAGACCCACAGGATGCTTCGCGCATGCTCAGAGGCAGTTTGCAGCGATACATGTTCGTGGCTCGCGAAGCAGGAGAAACTGCCACTCTGTCAGTCTGCAGTGTCCTAATGCCTCTGCCTGGGCCCAAGTCGCAGGCAGAGTCCCCCCTGGCACAAGTGGCTGCATTGCTGTCTGGGGTCGCTGTGGGGAGCCTTGCGTGGCTGAGGCCATGCAGAACTCTCCGGAGACCTGGGGCCCAGCTGAGGAAGCAGTCCTGGGATGCTCCTGGTGAACATTCCCTCACGATGCTTCTCTCACTCCGGTCCTGTCTTCCGGCGTCCCAAAGCTAGCCCTGGTCTCTGCAGGCACCTCTCTGCGTCCCCGGCATTCCTCCCTGTGTTGTGGCCAGGCCACATTCCTTGCAGACCTAGGGGAAGCACCCTCACACCGTCCTATGCAGTTTTTCCTATTTAGAGTCCCGAAGCCACTCTGCTGTGCTTGAAGATGTAAACTTCCCCGGTACCAGCAGCTCCTCAGCTCCAGGCTCCAGCTTCACTCTCCCGGGGCTCACCCCCGGCTGCCGCTTCACCATCGCCCTGTACCGGTCCCCCGACCAGTTTGTACTTAGTGTCAGTCCCCCATTGATCAGATTCCTCCTCGTTCCTTCGGTTAAAGCCAAGAGGCTGCTGATCAACCATCAACTGTGCGGATAAATGCCTGCAGCCTGTGGGCGGGTCCCGGTCTCCTGGACCTGATCCTTACTGGACTTGCTGGTCCTGATGCAAGAAAAGCGCTGGGCCTAGAATACATGTCTTCCTTTCTCTGGCATCAGACCGAAAGCACCTTATAGCTTCCTGGCAACAGGTTCTTAATTACTTTTTCTTAATTTCTCCACACCATTTCCCACAAGGATCAAATGAGACTCTGTGGTGAAAGTCACACCTACTTTGCACATGACCATGTGAGTGTAGGGTAAGGCGGAAACTGCCAATGCTCAGTAGTTCCCATTACCGCACAACTTCTTGCTGTGACATTTATTGTTTAGTCATCCAGTTCAAAATATTTATTGAGCACCTACTATGTGACAGACTCTATTCCAGACACTGGAGATACTGGGATGAATAGGAAAGAGATACCCTAATGGGAAAAGATGAATGTTAAGTAAAGAAACTAAAAATAATAAATAAGAAAATATAAGACTGCAATAAACACTCTGCAGAGATTCAGAGTGATGGTGACTAAGTAGTGACTAAGACACCAGGGAAGATCTTCCTGAGGAGGTGACAGGCTGAGATTAGATTGAAGGAGAAACCATCCATGCAAATTTCAGAAGAAAGAGGATTCCAGGCAGAGGAATAGCCAGGCCACAGGGGCTGGAACTCACTGAGCTCTACTGATAAAGTCCAGGGAAGACGGAGGCTTTTAAAAATGTTAATTAGAGTTTGAAACAGGGAATGATATCATCTGGTTTATCTTTTACAAAGATAACTTAGGCTGCTCTGGGAAAAGTGGGTTTCAGTGGCTCAAGAGAGACTGCAGGAAAACCAGGCAGGAGTCTAATCTGGTAGGACCAGTGCGAGGATGGTGCTGGGACCAGGGTGACTGTGTCCAACTTAGAGAGCTTGGGCAGATTTGGAGTCTGGATGTAGAGCTGACAGGACATGCTGATTGATTGGACGTGAGAGGGGGGAGATGAGAGGACTCCAGGATTCCTAGATAGCAAGGGTGGAAAGCAGAAGCCACTCATTAGCTCAGGATGCAGGTGGCCTGGACCAGGGGTGGCCAAAGTGTCTGGAGGGGGCTTATTCTCCAGGCAGGCAGAGGGGCATGCACACCTCTCTCCCTCTCTCTGACACATACAGGCACCTGGGAAAGTTTGGAGAGAACCTGCCAAATATTTTCAAGGTTGCTTTTGAAAGCAAATCATAGTGAATTCCACAGGCTAGAAAGTCAAACAACATTAAGATTGCCCTCAATGGATTAAAGCGGCCAGCAGAAAGTGCTGTGTACATGCTGAAGTGTCCTTTGCAGTGGGAGGGGAGAGTTCAGGAGCTAGGCTGGGCTCGGGATTTTGATAACAGACTTCAAATCAGAATTTAATTTGCTTTACTTAAAGGTAAGCATGAGAACCTGTTCTCATGAAACCATCTGCCAAGTCTATCCTTCAAGGACCTGAAAACCCAAACCCCACAGGAATGTTCTCTTTTGCCAAGATTCATTGTATCCCAGTGTTTCAACACAACTGGATGAAAACATGAAAATCTCTGCAACAGGGTGAGTGTGAGAAAGAAAGACACTTCACAAACCCAAGGAATTTACAGATCCCTGAATTTAATCACGGTAGTTATTTTTAAGCTAAAGACAACAACTGTTCCTTATGAGGTCTTATTGACAAAATAAGAATGGCAGTGTCACTCAAGCTTATCATATGATAATTTTGCAGAACTGGAAGTATCCAGGACTAGCCAGACATGGACACTTTTTTTTTCTTTTAAAGATCTGATGCATTCTCCTAATTCTCTCTTAGTCACACATAGTTACTCATTACCTTGAAGGGCATTAAGAGTTTGTCCATGGCCACTGTACATTTTGTGCTGCTGTATTAAGCCAGGAAAAATGCAGACGACTGAGTCATAGTTTTCAATTTGTTTTTTTGTTTCACCTGGAGCAAAGTTTTTTTTATTTCTATATCAATGTTATTGCTTTCCCCGTTACTCTGATCATACACTTTCAGGATAATTCAGGCTCTCGTTTGGGATTTCATAATACATATTGTAAGTAAGGAGTGGCCTTATCAAAATACTCTTTTTTTGAGACAGAGTCTCACTATGTCACCCTCAGTAGAATACCATGGTGTCACAGCTCAGAGCAACCTCAAACTCCTAGGCTTAAGCGATTCTCTTGCCACAGCCTCCCAAGTAGCTGGGACTACTGGCGCCCCCCACAACACCTGGCTATTTTTCTTTGTTGCAGTTGTCATTGTTGTTGAGCAGGCCTGGGCCAGGTTCGAACTCGCCAGCCCCAGTGTACGTGGCTGGCGCCCTAACCACTGGGATACAGGTGCTCTTAAATAGATGTGACAACTGAAATCCAGCAAGATTTAGTAACTCACATTCAAGGTCTATAGCGATGTGGCAGAGAGGAAAGAAGAATGAAACAATTAAAAGTCTTGAAACCATGACAGAGCTTCCTTATCTCTAGGACAACTGCTCTTTATGGTTTTCAAACCAGAAATTTATTTAATTCAACAGCTATTACACATCTATTATAAATCCAGCCCCTTTATGTGGAATAAGTGTATTCATGCATGTAGTCAATAAAATACTTTCAATACTGCTGACATGTAAAACGCTTCTGGCGGAGACAAGGGCCCTGTCTTCAAGGAACTTTTATCCAGTTGGGTAAAAAACGCAAAAGAACCAGTTCAGTGACAACACAATGTGAAATGTGAGATGAGCTCAAAGGAGCGGGATAGACAATCTGTGCTTGAAAGTTGAAGACTGTTTCCTGCCTGAAATGGGTTCCTGGCCTCAGCTAAGTGATCCTTGTAGGACAGCAAGATTTGGATGGAAGAGGGATGAAGGGATGAGACGCTCCAGTGGGAGTGGCAGATTCCCTGGGAGGGACTCAAGTGTGTACGCAGCAAAGAGGGTCCACTTAGAGAGGAACTTGGACGGGGACATGCTAAAAAAATGTAGCCTGACACAAATCCTGTCTCTTTCTGCAATGGAAACAATATCCTTTTCCAGGTGATAAGGCCTGGGCTCACACTGGGTCCATGTGCAATTTGAAGAAACTTAGATGTAGAATATAAATGTCTCCACGCAATAACGAAGAAAATGCCACGAAAGCCATGTCAACCAGTTCAATGACAATACTTCAAATTGTATATAAAACCAGCACATTGTACCCCATGATTGCATTTATGTACACAACCATGATTTAAAAAAAAAAAAAAGTGAAGAGACTTAAACACAAATCATCTTTCTTATCTATTGCCGTAAGTCGGGCTGGAGCTGGAAAAGTTGACACTAAATCAACTCATTAAAGAAATGTCAACTCACTCCCCAGAGAATAGGAAGAGGAATTAAGATGGACGAATACCAACTGAAGTTATTTTAACAAATGAGAAGCATGGCCAAATGGTAATGAATTTATCTACCCACCCTATGCGTCTATTTCCTCCTTTGAAGAGGCTCTCCCTCAGAGGGTTCAGCTCATCATTTGGGGGATTACAACATAATCTCAATAATCAAGAGATTCCTCTGGCTCAGAGGGTTCTAGGAACTTAAATCCAGAATGAATGACAATCCCAGAGGATCTAATTATTAATTTACTTGGGTCATTAAATTGCCACATGTGTGATCCTAGATATAATTACAAAGTCCTGGTCTTTTCATCTTTAAAACGCTTAACCAAATGTCTCAAAAAGTGAAAGGCAAGAGTCATATTCTTTCCCGCTCTCTCCTTCTTACTATCATGGGGCTATTATAATGGAATGTAACACATCCAATTTTCAAAGCTATGGTTGGCTCAATCCTTCAATACCTGTGTGATTTCACATAAGATCATTACTTTTTGTGAACCTTGATTTCTTCCCTGTTAAAACCTGAATAATAATACTGTTTGACAGGCTGACAACATGTGCAAAATGCCTAGCGCAGAGGTTAGCATTCAGTAAAATACTGCTATTTTTCTTTCTGTTAAACCTGAGTAGTTATTTATCATTTATAAAGCATTTTCATGAATTTCACAAAAACCTCTCAAGGTTAAGGCAATTATTACCAATGATAAAGATGGGGAAACAGAGGCTAAGTCATACTCAGGACATGCAGTGGAAGGAGACAGAACTGGGGTACTCTAACCTAGGATGTACCCTCCACTCAAGTTGTCTTTTTTAAGTGGGACCCACAAACTAAAATAAAGCAAATTATATTTAGATTATATAAAGTTCATAGTAAACACAGTAAACGTGGTTCCCTTCTGAATCTCATAGTGTAGCTAGTGAGGACTCCAGGCAAAACTGGTAACTTGGTCAGTGATTTCTTGACTCTGCCTCTGTGCGTCTGACATAGTAGCCACCGCCGCTTGTGGCCACTGAGCCCCTGAAATGCAGCTAGTCCCGATGTGCTGCAAATATACAATACATACTGGAGTTTAGAGACTTCATGTGGGAAAAGACAAAATGTAAAATACCTCATTAATAATTTTTAAAATTGATTCTGTGATTAAATGAAAGTATTTGGGGGTATGTACAGTTAAATATTTCACCTGTTTCTTTTTACTTTCTTATAATTTGGCTACTAGTAATTTTCAGTGGCTCGCATTACATTTCTATTGGATGAAGGTGTTCTTCATAATCCTTTGCCCTTCCAAAGTATTCTCTGGCTTCTTGGTCCCCCTCCCTCCCCACCAGGACTCCAAGCTCCTATCTGGAAAGCAATGTTTTGCTCACTTGCTTCATGCCAAGGTGTTAAGGTTTTTCTCTCTATGCAGGAAGTCTGCTTTTAGAAAAAGTCCTGAAAGCCAGGCATGGTGGCTTATGCCTGTAATCCCAGCACTCTAGGAGGCCGAGGTGGGTGGAATGCTTGAACTCAGGAGTTCAAGACCAGCCTGAGCAAGAACAAGACCCTGTCTCTACAAAAAATAGAAAAACTAGCCGGGCATTATGGTGGGTGCCTATAGTCCTAGCTACTCAAGAGGCTGAGGCAAGAAGATCGCTTGAGTCCAAGAGTTTGAGGTTGCTGTGAGCTATGACTCCATGGCACTCTACCCAGGGTGATAGAGTGAGACTCTGTCTCCAAAAAAAAGAAGAAGAAATACTAAAAGTAGAGTTTAATACACCTGAGTTTGGGAAAGCTAGTAAAGCAAGGATTACAATGTCAAGTATCTATTAGGTCAAGAGGGTACTGTACAGTAGAAGTAGACCAGGTGTGGGCCTCAGTATGGAGTGGTGGGGACTGTGGCAAACTGAAGAGCACACACCTCATCCAAATCACCTCAGCCACCGCCCAGCTCGAGCTAAGTGCTGCCATATCAGAATTTGGGTCTAATGTGGTCAGATCTTTGGTTTTTTTTTAAATAGTAGCCAGAAATTCAGTTACTTATGTGATATCTCCTGATTTTCAAAGATTTGCAATGAAATTAAGACTTTAGCAAGCATTGTAAAGGGCCCTGAAAGTCTGTCTGGGGGTTCAGTTTGGCTCCTTTGGTCTCAGCTTTCTAGCAAGGCCCACCTAGTGAGATGAGCGGTCAACCACAGGGACTGCTCATACTGGATGAGTCCTATCATTTGATAGATGAGATGCTGAGGCCCAGAACAGAGAATCACCCACAACCACCCAGTCCTCTCTTGAGTCAAGAACGTCAGACTCCTCTTCTCTGTAGCTGGTCCTTTAATACAACAGGTACCGTCTTCCAGCCCCCCAAGGCCTCTGAGAAAGACCCTTGCTGAGCTGAAACACTCTGCCAGGGGTGTAAGTGAAAACCAAGGACACTGTGCCTACTCTGGGTCTGGTTGGCTGGGGGAACGGCACAGATGGTTTCTGTCCTACACGAATCTCCCTCACACATCACAATATTTATTCTACAAGGACACACACTAATTATTTCCCCTTAGTAAACTGAGATCCTTAAATAACCCAGGTGGAGAAAAATAACCACAATGCTCAATACTCCTGGCATGTATGAGCAGATGTATATTCTGGACACCCATGTCACGGGGAGAAAGTTTCCTTATTCTGCAGTTGACATAGGCAGATTTCTGTCTGGGTCACACTCTGAACATGTCATCTCTCTTCCCAATTTCAAAGTGCAAATGGTCAACCCAGTCAGCAGAAAAACATGTGGGTAGAAAATTTAGCATTGACTCAGCATAGCATTTGTTCTCTCTGGCCTCTCCTTTTGCAAATACATCTTTAGAGCTTTTAAGGCTTATGCTGTCTACTTACTTACGTTATTGATAATGGTTCTCAAACAAATATCAAATTGAGTGATTTCAACCCATCTTGCTTAAAGCATGAGACTTCCCTAGATGAGGGTCAGCCTTTCCCCCCAGGGTACAAGAACATCGCAGAGATTATATTATAACACCATGATAATTTATTTATTTATAATGCCATGATAATTTAAAAGCATAATTTATAATGCTTTTAGGGTTGGTAAGTCCTAAGAGCAACTTCATTTCTACTGTGCTGTTTATCTCTGTCAAAAAGGTAAAGGTGGGAGAGAAAATTTTGCAACAGCCAAGGAAACTCAACACAGAGGTGGGGAGAGGCAGCACTTGTCAGAAAGACAAGGCAAAGATGGGAGACACAATACGTAGCCAGCTAAAAGGAGCAGAGAAAGGACCAATGACAAGGCCAGAAATGGGGGGATAAGGGCAATGGCCCAGGATGGGACACTAAATGTGAGGCTTCTGGATTAGTACCTGGATGTGGCTTCCCTGCAAAAATCCAAAGATCCTTTTTAACCTCTTCAAATGCTTCCTTCCCTCAAGCATGGCCATCCAAAGCTCATAAAACACGTTTTCTAGTTTAGTTTGCATTTTAGTGTTTAATATCAGTAACCCAACAGTGTTCTTTTCTGCAGTTTTCATCTTAAATTTATGGTATGTCCATAGCGTTCTTCTTAGATGTACTTTTGGGCCCCAGCCTGAGAAACTTTTCCCTTTTCATTATGTAGGCTCTAGAAGACAATATGTTCAGTGACACCCTGGAATGGGTTACACAGATGTGTCTTAGAATTGTTTTACTAAATTAATTCATCACTGCATCCTGTAGCCTAGCATGGCAGGCACTGGGAACTCCTGTAGAAATGTCTGAAGTTTTATATCTTCATGGGAACTAACATATCCTTTCTTTAGCGGGTGTGTGTTATATTTATAATTTAATCAGTCAAGGTATAAAATAATTATTTTTCAGATCACCACATGGCCCATAGCAGATGTGCTTTACTCGTTTAAGAAATCCTCCGTGATAAATTAGTTAACTAGCCCTAGACCCTGTGACAGTTGCTCATAAAGGAAAAATCCATCAATTATTCTGTAAGTCTCCATGGATTCCCTGCTAGGCTGAAGATTATTGCAGGTGTGTAGGATATGAAACGGGAAGAAGTCTCTGTCCTCATAGAGCTTATGTCTTGAAGGGAAGAGACAGATAATAAACAGTAGTATTTTAGATAGTAAAAAGTGAAGGAGGAAACAAAACAAAACAAAGCTGGGAAAGGAGATCAGAACTGTCAAGGAGGTAGAGTAGCTTCCACACAGGTGGCATTTGAGTGAAGACCTAAAGGCAGTAAAGGGTCAGCCATCTGGACTTCTGCAGGGAAGCCTTCAAGGCAGAAGGAACAGCACGTCCAAAGGGCCTGAGACAGCAGCATGCTCAGTGTGGTCAGGGGCACCAGGAAGGCCAGTGAGGCTGGCTAATAAAAAACAGGTGGTGGTCAATGAAGCCTGAGAGGTAACATTTAAAATGTGCTGGCCAGGTAGGACTTGGTACAGATCACTCGTCCAGATAAAACCATTCCCTCCACATGCCAAAGACGGTCTTTTCTTTGACACGGAGAATGCTCATTTCTTATTGTTTGTGCATGGCAGCAGCCTACATTAGCTGAGAGGGATAAGCAGAATGAACCAAATTTGCTTCATCTTCTCTGCTCCGTTCCTGCACCTGCTACCCCAGCCTAAACCCTGAGAATCCCTCCTGTGGGTTGGAAAAGCCTTGAGATCTTGTCCTGCCTCTAGTATCTGTGCCTTGTAGCCATCCTACATGCCATCCCCAGCCACCTCCCAAATGCCAAAGAGTTCCAAGGGCCCGTGGAGTCCAGGTCCTAAGCAGTTGGGGCTCTGGACTCTCATCCCACTTCAGCCAGCGCATCCTCGTCTACCAGAATTAAGTGAATTCTCGTCCACCAGAATTGTAAAATTTCTTTCCGTTCTCAAAGTTGGTAAATCACTGTCTTAAAACAACAGCTCATACCACTTTCCTCCATGACTCTCCTGCTCCATTCAAAACTGTCAGCCCCCTTTCCCAATGAAATAAAGCTGAAGCTCCCATTTCAAGAGAATAAAATCCACAGTTCTTACAGTGACCTGTGAGCTACCCAGGCAGCCTCTCTAACTCCTTCCCATCTCTCTCCTCTCACACCGCCCACTCCCGCCAGGCCGGACCTCACACCTGCACCTTCCAAGTATGCACTGCCTCAGGCTTTTGCACTGACTTTCTAGAACTCTTCTGAATATTTACCTGGATGATCTCCTCCTTCATTCAGGAATTCATTCAGAGTCCTGCTGAAGCATCTTTTCCTTTTAGACAGCGCTGACCACTCCATTAAAATAGCACTGCACGTGCTGTCTCCTGGCACTGCTTTACTTTTTTTCTAGCACTGTTGCTACCTGATGGTGTAACAAACCTTTGTTTATTTGAATATTGTTTCTCTCTACATTAGGATTATAAGGTCCATGAAATTGTCAGCTTTCTCTATTTTGGCATTGTTCTATCCCTAAGCATTTAGAGTAGTGCCTGGCACATAGCAGATGCTTGTTACATACTTATTGAATGAATGAATGAAGAGTATAGGCATGGCCTTCAAGGTTCTCCACAGTCTTCTGAGCAAAACTCTCCAGCTCATGGTTGTCCCTGCCCTGTCCCCACCCTAACCAAATTCATTGCTCACCTGTCCCCGACCCCTGCTGATACTGTCTCACTTCCTCTCAAGGGTCCCCTTCCCTCTGGATGTCCTTCCTATCCTCTCTAGCTGACAGAACATGCCTCTTTCAAGACACAGCTCCAAAAACATCCTTTTTGAGGCCTTTTCCCAATCCCCTACCTGAAGCATGTTCTCCTCCCTGGCATCCAGAACTCCTTATTCTCTGGTCTTTTCATACAGTCCTTGCCCCAGGCACCCGGCCTCCAGTGGTGAGTGTGCCGGGGCACCTGGGCATCTGCTCAATAGAATTGAATCAAAACCACCAGCAGGCATTGAACAGTAGCTAACACCAGCATCCTTGTCCTCCTTACTTGTATTTTTTTTTTTACTTGTTCTAAGCTACAGTCTGATTTACCTTTGAGTGTTGCTAACTCACAAGATAAACTTAATCCTTCCCAGGCAAGTTCTGCCAATTTCTTCCTAGCCTGGATTTTCCCTGGGCTTCTGGTCTTGGGCATTTCCCATGGCCCCAGGATGTTCTTTGGTGCGTCCCTGTCATCAGTGTTCACATACTTCCCTGACAAGCCAGAAGGTCCATTGACTTGTATTCGAATTATTTATTACCGGCTCTTCCCAGAGCATGTCCTGGGGACACCAGTCCTGAGAGTGGGTCTGTGCGGGGGCAGAGGCGTCTGCTGGAGTGCATTCAGTATATGAAGTGTTCTGTGAAGTCTCGCAGCAAAAATACCTGTTCGGCTTCATTAAGCCAAAGAATCACATATTTCTTCAACTACTGAACTATGTTCTCCCCATAGAGTGATATTAACACTCTGAAAACTTACAATTCTACAGGGCATAACTGCACACTGCTTTCCTGGATGACACAGATGTAAAGAATGTTTGTGAAATAAATCGAGTCCTCACAACCGGTGCGTGTGCACATTGGGAAGGGCAGACCATAGCATGGCAACAGGATGACGGCGGCCAACCATGTGTATGCTCCTTGTGCGCCTGACAGGGGCAGAGAGGTAGAAAGACCTGTAAATTCACCAGCTAGCAAGTGGCAGACGAGGGCCTCCAACCCAGGCCTGCCTTGGCCACCTGCTCTGCTGCGGTGTGGGCCTCTCTATAACTCAGACTGAGATACAACTTTTCTAAGAGCAGGTAGCTCGTACTCATTGTGCACCTGCTGCCCATCAAGCACTTTCCATGTATCATCTCATCTAAAGTTCTCTGGAACCTTGTGAAGCGGGAATTCCAGTCTGCCTCTCAAGCTGCCCGGGTAGGCCTCATCTCCACGTTGTCTTTTCATTTGTGAGAGCTCAGAAATGCCCCTGAGACCCATTAGCATTCTCCGACCTTGTTAGGGCTTCCCTGCGGCTGCTCCTTTGCAGCAATTCCTTTGAGAAGCCTGGAGAAAGGGCTGAGGGGAAAGGCCCCTCCTGGGGACTGCAGGCAAGTGCAGAAAACAGCCCTCTATGTAGAGAGAGGCAGCGTTCTGCCACGGGCACCCACACATCAAGGTGGCTTTTGTCTCCTTTGGCTAACAAGCCTGGGAAGCCAGGGATAAGACTGAGAGGGTCTATCAGCCAGAGCAGGTGGGAATTGTCGATGACCAACAGTGCAGGGGAAAGAGGGGAGGCTTGATGACCAACTGGGTGGAGCCCCTACCTCTGAGTTCGGTCTTTCTGGAAGCCGTTTAACAGGCATCCTTCCCCACCGCAAATCACACGTGCAAAGTCCACGTCATAACAGAAGAGTCAGACAAGGACAACACGAATGCCACTTTCTCTCTCTCAGAAGGGTAATGATGGCAGAGTGCAGGCGGATCAGGACTGAGAGGAGAGTATCTCTGGGCCTCTGTCCTCAGCACAAGGCCACTGTTGTCTGAGCAGCTGGGAGGGGCACGACCCCCCCACCCCCATAGTTGGCAATGCTTGGAGAAGCCACGGAGGCTGAGTGGGACAGGGCCACCTGGTCTGCCCGTCACCACTCTGGGCTTCACTCTCAGCTGACTGAAGGAAAACCATGGGACTAAGTCCCCTTTGGAGAGAGATCTGGGCCTGCAGGTGACATTGTGCTCAGTCCAAGCAGCTTTGGTGGGTGTGAATGGCGTGGCAGGGTGAGCAGAAGCTCAGGTCACTGATGTCTGCATAAAATGGTCTTAATCAATATAAATATATGTTGAGTGTGAATGAGCCACCTTGAACCGCAGCTCCATGGCCTCCTGGGTGCTCTCTGTGAGCCTCGGGTTTCTCTGCTGTGCCATTTACATGTTAAGAATATTGCACAGAGCGGTTTAAAGAGCAAATGATTTCATGTGTATAGACTCAGTGAGCTGTGAAGTGCTATGAAGGTAAGCAGCTATAATTTTGAGATTGGATAATCTAGGTGGCTGTCAGAACTCAGGCCTCCAGCAGAACAATTTTTTTTCGTTGCTCATTCAAATGTTGCCTGTAAAAGCAGCCTGCCTTTCATTAACCTAATATTAATACTAATGTTTACTAGAGGATAGGTGCTATTGGAGCTATAGAAGACAGAGGCAACTCTTGATTTGGGTAGCTCATTGTCTTATAAGCCTTGTAAACAGATATTACATCTGCACTTATCCAAGTTCAACCCACCCCTGTGAGAAGGCGAGGCAGCCATGGAGGCCCTGATGGGCTACAGAGCTGGCCCTACTGTGCACCTGTAACAGGCACCTGCAGGGAGGTTGTCATCGGGAAACTGGAGGGAGTTTTGCAGGGTTAGAATTACCTTGGTGACAGATCACGGGACAAGCCACCAAACACAGTAGCTCCATGAGGTAAAGGAAACTGCATGAACGTGATCCTGGACCTTCAAGGTGGACATCCAGATGGTTCCAGGACACCAAGAATAGTTGTACCTTGCAAAACTCTAGGAGGCCAATATTAAACCACACTCATCATATATTTATATTGATTAAGATCATTTTATGCAGACACCAGTCACGTGTCCTGGAGGAAGGTGACCTTTTTATCTTTTTGTACATGGTGCTTCATGGGCTGACTCAGCACTGCCCAAACCCGGAGGGGCTCACAGGCTGTGTCTGCTTCGAGCCTTGCTCTGTCTCTTGCTTCTGCCCCTCTGGGTGGAGGAAAGATCCTGCTCTTGCCCAGGAAGACAGCCCTGAGGAGCCTCCTACTTGTAGGAAAGGCTAACAGACCTGTCTTTTCTTGGAATCTTCTGGTTGGCTTTGTTTTCACACCGCCCTCTCCTACTTCTTTTCAACTATGACTTACAAACACTAGAATGACCCTTCCTTGTATCAGCTGATTTTAGAAAGTGCCACTGAAATGGCAAAGAGCAAAGGCTCTTCTTACTCCACCCACCAGCTTCTCTTTCAGGTTAAAGTGCAGAAGGTTTGATGGGACCCCAAAGCCAGGCCTTCCCTGAAGCTTCTAGGGTGACAAAAAGTCTCCAGGACTTCCTGGAAAGGAAGAGAGGTCGTGGTGAGGTCATTCCACAACTCCAAAACAGGGAGTTCTCAGAGTGGGCACCTGCGCGGAGTCAGCCTCCTCAACCTCAGGGTCACCTGTAGTGAGAAGAACCACCCTACCCTGACCATGGTGCCCTTCCCCCACGCTTAGTTATCTTTCTTTTTTTGGCATCATGAAATCTAGGTGCCCTGGATGCCTGGGCAAGTGTGTTTTATTCCTCTTGGCTCCATGCCTGTTCAGGCTGTCCCTGCCCCAGGCCAAGGCAGCTGCAGGTGACTCATTGTCTGAGTCTAGTTCCTGTAGATTCTGGGCTGGGTTTGTTTCCTTAGGAAACCCCCAGCACTGCCCTGGACTTGCCTTAAATCCCAAACAACCCTTTGGGACCAGGGGACTGCTTCTTCCTACCACTATTCCTAGTACTTGGCACAATGCCTGGCATGGGGTAGGCTCAGAGAAAACATATTGAATCAATTGAATGCTTTACATGGATTTTATATCTATCTGTCAGGGTTTTCCAAACAAGCAGGCCCAATAAGGATGGATAGATAAACAGACAGATGTAGATATTTATTTTGGGATTGGCTGTGTCACAATTGTGGGGTGTGACGAGTCCAAAGTCTGTAGGGAAGACTGACATCCTGGAAACTCAGGAAGGACTTGATAATACAATCTTGAGTCAGAATTCCTTCATCTCTGGGAAATAGTTTTTGCTTTTAAGGCCTTCCACTGATTGAATAAGGCTCACTTATCCAAATGGGTAATCTCTACTTAAAGTCAACTGATTATTGGTATTAATTACATCTGCAAAGTACTTTCACAGAAATACCAAGATTAGCGTTTGATTAAATAACTTGGTACTATAACCTAGCCAAGTTTGACCCATAAAACTAACATTACATCCTGTGTCAAATTATGTTCATACAAACAGCCACCATTGCCGCCACCACCAACACCAACACAAACCACAATGAAAAATCTACCACCAAACAAACAAACAGTACATAATAAAATTCCAGTAAAACAGAGCTAGCCTAAAATTTGTATCTCAGTACCAGGTAGCTGGCAGCTCCAAGATGCTTATAACACATTCACTGCCCTCAAGGAGAGGTCTCTCCAGTGAGGGAGATAGTCCAGTAGACAGATAATGACAAACCAGTGTGATAAATACTATAATCAAGATGTGGACAAAACTTGCTTACTGTTATTTAGAACTGAGGAACCTTGAAGTAACCAGAATGACCTTGGTAACCCAAGAGAAGGTCTGATGTCAGCCAGGCTAATATTACAACCTTGGCTGCTCTGGGAAGAGAGTTTAAAATACTATACTTTAAATAAATGGACTGTGAAACAGCCAAAGGGTCTTACTGCCAGCAAATGTCAAAACATCCAGGGCAACCTGGGTATTCGGGGAAAGACTTGCAAGGCAGCCATTCTCTTTCTCCCTGCCTGTGGCTTCTCCGGATGCTGGTCTGACATCCTAGGCCCTGTCTGAAGTCATCTGGACAAATCTCCCAAGAAACTGATGACTGAGAGGGCAGGTTAATGACTCAGCTCTGTCTGTTGCCTTACCTATAGTAAATGAGTCCCCAGGGCTAAACTCAGCAAGATTTTTATTTCTGGAAGGGTATCCTTGCGTCCTTTTCCCTTCCCCTGTATATGTGAGCAGACTGTAGGCATCGGCTTACTTCCTCAGTGCCTGGCTTTTAGATGCTCGTGTTCTTCTGCTTTCTTTCCAACAATGTCTGTCGTCAAATTAAAAATTGGGCTGTACATATTTAGTTGCAGATGCACTACTAACAGCACAGTCGTGTTGGAAATCCCCCTCGTCTCTTACATGGAAACATTAAGATCATGCAAATAAATACCAATTTCCCTGCATTCTCATGCCAGTTGATGAGGTCAGGTCCATTGACTAAACTGCAAAACTGGGCTTGCCCTGTGTTAAACTGGCCTCTGACTCTTGTGGACACAGAGAAGTCGAAGATAGCAGAGGGCCTTGTGGGTTCAGAAAAGGCAGCAGGGATGTTAAGATGTTATCTGAAGAGTTGGTAGCTGGATGGCCAGAAAAGTATTCAAACCATGAAACCTGCAGCCTGGGAAGAACCTGGAAGGAAATGCCTCAGACTTCCTAATGGATCTCCCAGGGTGGTGGGATTGGAAGGGGGCACAGAGGAACCCTCATTTGTTGCTTCAGACGCTTCTGCATTGCTTAACTTGGATACAAACAATAAATATTGCTTTTTTAATAACAAAACTAAAAACAAAATTGTTTCTTTAAGCTTATTGATTCCATAACCCTGTAATAACAGTAATAATAGCAATAACACAAGAATACCAACTGACCCTGACAGGGAAATACCATTGACCTCACCAAACAATCATACCTTGGGAGAGCAGATTATAGATGACTCTGATCATCTGCTTTTTGCTGTGGGTTTTAAAAGTTCCAGGGTAGTCCATTCAGAGCAACATTGGCCTCCTGGGGTCTCTGTGCTAGGAAGTCTCATGACCTGTCCTAAATCTGATGGGTGGTAGATGGCAGTGTCCATCTGAGTGCTTATTTGCCAGCCAGATCGAGTTTAGGATTGACATACAGTTTAATTATCATGCAGAGCTGCAGCTGGAGGCAGCTGGAGTGAGTTGGCATCTGCTTTTGCAGAGCACAATTTCTGCAAATAATTAACCACCACAACTCTTGATTCTCTCTAATTAATGAAGAGGAAGGCTGGAATCTTCAAAGTCCACGAATGTCATGCTGCCATTGTGTCAAGATTGATCTCCTTTGTTCTAGACCAAAGAGCATGCCTCTCCTGCCTCTCCTGATTCTTTATAAATTGAATTTTTCTATTACTAGTTGTGACAGCTAAGTAACATGACTTCAGAAATTCACCCGCAGTTCATGCTAGTATTAGAAGCCTGAATAATAATAATTTTTAAAAAGAACCATAATGGAACAAGCTTTCTGTCTCTGACTCAGAGTTAATCATAGTGAAGAGACACCTCCTGAGAGGAGGGTCGTTAATTAGCTCTAATGGCTGTTACTAGGTGGAGTCTGAATTATGGGAAGTCTGTAGACGGAAGGAAACAGGGGGGTCTTCTCCTTCTCTCTGCTCATCTCCTCGTGATGCTGGGATGAAGGATGATGGGCCTTTGTTTCCAGGGACAGGGAATTGTGATGGAGGCCTGAGCAGAGTGAAGTTCATGGCCGGTGCTGACGTGCTGGTGTAGCAGATCAGCACCTCTGAACAGATAGAGAAGCGAGAGTGGTTGTTTTCAAGGCAGATGGCCTACCCCTGTGGTCCTATCTGAGGATATAATGAAACCAACTACACAGAAGCCAGAGTGGGATTCTAATAAACCCTAAGTCAGATCACATCACTCTGCTCTAAACATTCCAATGGGCCGATCTCTTTAGAGGAAAGAACCTTTCTGCATCAGCCTGGGGTTCGGTCCTACCTCTCTGGCTGCTCTGTCCCCTATGACCTGGTTTCCCCTAGTCTCCTCCCCAGCTCACTCCATCCCAGGAGTACTGGCTTCCTTGATATTCACCAATACTCCAAGCACACTCCCAACTCAGGGCCTTTGCACCGACTATTCTGTCTGTCTGTAGCATCATTCCCATACATCCCCTTGGCTCATTTTCTCTCTTCCTTTAAGACTTTGACCAAAAGTCACCTTCTTAATAAAGTGATGTTGGCTACTCTACGTAAAATAGAAACCTGTTTCTAGCACTCCCTCTTCCTCTTACCTTGCTATATTTTTCCTTTTTTACCCCCTAATAGACCATATGCCTTATTTATTATTTTTATTATTAAATCTTTTCCTCCCCCACCTCCCACTAGAACGTAAGTGCTACAAAAATGGGGATTCTTGTCTGTTTTGTTTGCTAATGTATCTCCAGCCTCTAGAACTGTGCTGGCTCAATAAATATTTGTAGAATGAATGAACCAGTCATTATCCTCTGGAGTGTTTGCTGGGATTCGTGAAGACTGCATGTGCCCATCCAGCATGACTGCCCAAACTTCCTATAACTTGGGGTATGAGCTGTTCCTTTGGATGCCAACTGTTAATAATTAAAGCACAGATCAGTGTGATCAGAGTTAAATATTACTTGTGGTGTTGACAAAATCAGTATGAGACTGGGCAAGAATGGTGCTTTTATGGGAGGAGGTTGGCTTTTCTCCCCAAGGGTGCATATTCTTCCTCTTTAACCCCATAGAGAGTGGGAGGCCTTTATAGACATTCTGGCAGTGGTAGGAATGTGGGAATTGCCCGTGGTGTAACTCAGCCCTGACCCCACTAAAGGGGAAGCATTTGTAGGTACCCAAGGAATGGAAAATATGCTGGGGAATCAGGGCTGGGCCATGGAAGAGAGCTACAGGCAAAGAGTTGTAGCAAAGCCCACAATCTCTGCCATCTTTCCGGATTGTTTCCAAACAATGGGGCCATAAATTCCTGTACTAGATTCTTTCCATTAAAGAATGACTCCTGAGTCCAGATTGTGTCTATCACTTGCTAGGGGTTTGAAAATGCTGGCAGAGGTTGCAGTGTAGACAGGTCAGGACCTTGGGAAGTGCATAGAGACAAGCTTCCATGCTCTGCTTGATCTGTGCCTCGCATCAGTCCAGTCCTCAGCTAAGAGGTGCTGACCGAGGGGGCAGTCATGCACGCGCTCAGCAAGCCTGCTGGTGCTGGGCGGGTGCTGAGTCATGGCCAGGAGGGTCTAGCCCTGATCCTGCAGAGGCTGGCTCAGTCACTTTGGACATTCACCTCCCTGCACATGGCTTCTAACTCAACCTTCTTCATACTCTGGGGAGTTGTTTTTTTTTCTTATTTGCTCCTCTGAATAACTCTGCTTCTTAATTAAAAAAAGAAGAAGAAAGAAAGAAGAAAAGGTCCAGAGGGGTCAAGGTATTTATTTGCCTAAGGCCACACTGTTACTCAGAGGTAGGGCCGGGATCTGCATTCTCCCTCCCAATCCTGTTTCTGTCCACAACGCCCTTCAGGTAAAGACATCCATCCTATTTTCCTCTTAAAGCTGCAAATGAAATTGTTCTTCTGAGTAAAAAGGGATTTACCAACCCAAAGTGGATTATTACTAAAGTGGCCTTCCAAATTTAGAGGCTGCTTAAAGGTCAGAGATGAGAACCTGGGCTAAGTCTCACAGGGATAGTGGTATGAATTATTGTGTTTTTTAGATATCTTAAATTTAAATTCCAAGACTGACATTTAAAGCATCTCTCTAAAGCCAAGCATGGCATAGTGCTCTGGTTCCAAATAGCAACATTGACCTTCCTTCCTAGACTCATATCCTAAATTATTCTGAATATTCTTCCCCCAGACTGCTCCTGACGACCCACCTAAAGAAGCCTCCAGGACACACTCGCTGATTTACAACTGCAATCTTGCTAAAAGGCATGGAAAAAAGCCAGGATGAGTTTCTATTAGACAGAATCACTGGTATGAAATACTAACGTCGCTACAGCCTGCCGTATAACTGACTGTCTGTATCACTGTCCCCCTTCTTATTTCGCTGAAATGGGCCATTTGTTGGAGACCTAAGGGAATCTTGTTCCTCAATCCTCCCCCCAAAGACTGAAGGAGGAGGGGCTGCTGACTGCGCTATGTAGCCTGTGCTTGAACGTGACTCCCCAAAGCCAGCCTTGAACCAGGGAGGCTTTTCTTGTTCAATTTCCACGTCAGTGTTTCATCTTTGATGAGGGTCTGCGACTGCTGCGTGCAGAGCCCTTCTGTTCTCTGCCTTTACAGAAGGAATAAAGATGAGGAGGCAGGAGGCAAGCAGTAAGCTCCAGCTGTCCGTGATTAAGATGCCGTGATTAGCTGTGAGTCGGCCATTTGGCTGAAGCAAAATGTGTCTAAATGAAGAAGGGGAGCCCTGTCCCTTCTATTCATTCTCTCCTGGAACATTGACCCAAGCTGTCAATTTGTCAAATATTTATTGGCCCTCTCTCCTCTGCATTTTGCATAAAATGCAGGGGGCTGCAAGAAGTAAAACCTTACAAGTTAACACTTAGATTGGAAGATAAGGTGAGTAGTTGTTCATCAATAGTGCAAAACTCAGATTACTATGGGACCAGTGGGGCAACAGTGAATGAATGAATGGGGCTGTTTCATAATAGCCTCTTACAGTACTGTTTTTTTGAGACAGAGCCGCAAGCTGTCATCCTGGGTAGAGTGCCGGGGTGTCACAGCTCACAGCAACCTCCAACTCTTGGGCTTAAGCAATTATCTTGCCTGGCACCCGCCACAACGCCCAGCAATTTTTTCGTTGTAGTTGTCATTGTTGTTTGGAGGGCTTGGGCTGGATTTGAACCTGCCAGCTCCAGTGTATGTGACTGGTACCCTAACCACTTGAGCTACAGGTGCTGAGGTAGTACATTTTTTTAAACATGGACATATTTTCCTGTTTCCCTTTAACACAAAGGAATATTCTTTTTTTTTTTTTTTTTTTTTTTTTGCAGTTTTTGGCCAGGGCTGGGTTTGAACCCACCACCTCCGGCATATGGGGGCCGGCGCCCTACTCCTTTGAGCCACAGGGGCCGCCCACACAGGAATATTGTTTTCTCCACAAAACCAGAGCCTTGTTGGCCTGCCTTTTGTTTTCTCGTTTTTGAAGGAGAAACAATATCTTAACTCAATTCTACAAAGTAGAGAAAGTGCTAAGGTAAATGGCAACAACCTGGTTTCCGGGTTAAGAGACAATCGGAAGTGCTTCAAGGCGGTGATGGGACTGTTAGCGGGACAGCATGCAGCTGTTATTTACTAAGTGCCCTGTTTTGCGGCTGAGTGAGGACAGAGGCCTACAGACATACCCGGAACACTGTCCCTGCCCAGACAGGTCGTGGGGTTGGTTGCCATTTCTCTCCCTTAGATAAGGTCTTATCCTTCCATTCGGCCAAGTGGATGGGCGCTCCTCCGGGAAGGCCCAGGTTTTTCTTTCTTTGCTCACAAGGACAGACTTAATTCTTGCACACAGCTGCTGGGCTGGGGTTACTCCGCACCACCATGAGGCACAGAGAGGACATCGCAAAAGGAGGGCACCGTCCCTACGGTCTGGTCAAAGTCACGCCGAGTAATGCACTAGGACGTGAGTATGGATTATTACGGCAGGCAGAGGATCCCCCACAGTGACCCCCAGGCTGCGGACAGGGGACCCGGGAAGGCCTCTGTGGGACACTGCCACACGGCCACAAAGGCCCCTTCCTGTATTCCTGTCTCTTTGCCATTCCTCCCATCAAGAAGTCTGTTTCTCACTTTCGATTTTTGAATGTTTATATTGTACTCTGTGATCTTGTTGAGTTCTCTTATTAGTTCTAGCAAATTTTTATATATTCATTAGGTTTTTTGATGTAGTTGATCATATCATCTCTAAATAAAAACATTTTTTACTTCAGAAAAAAAAAAAGACATCCTTTCCTCCACTCTTGGGCTTTGGGGTTGACTATGGGACATGTTTTGACCGTGGGAATATTAACACATGTAGTACAAGTAAAGACTTGAAAAGCACTTGCACGACTCCTGCTGCACTAAATCCATGGAACTCAATCCATTGTGAAAATAAACTCCTACTAGCCTGCCAAAAAGGCTACAGAGAGGGAAACTGAGGCACCTCCGGGGATGGGGAACTTGCAGCCTTTTGATTTCAAGATCATTCTTAAGTACCAAAGGAGGAAAGAAAAAAGCTTCTTTTTTCTCTTCAGTACCCTTTTAATGAAAAGAGTTATTATGTAAAATTTGGATTCAGTCAAAAGGCCTCACTTAGAGACTAAGAGGGCCATAAGTTTCCTTAAGACCAGAGGTTTGCACCTTAATCTGGCCCAAACGAGACCTACAGAAGAACTGGACAGTTGAGATCAGCCCAAATTGCCAACCGACAGAATTGCTCTAATAAACAATCATTAGTTGAAAAATAAACAAAACAAAAAAACAAACCCATGCTATTCTGATCAGTTCAATCGAAGGCTAGATTTCCCCCCTGGTTATCAGTTTGCTCCATGCCCAGATAATAAGGACCTCACGGCTACATAGAAAGAGTGCTTGTGAACTCACAGTAACCGTGCAAGGATGCTGTACCCCTTCCCTGCTCCTGCATCTCCACATCAGCTCTCTGTTAGAAAACCTCTGATAAAAAGGGGTGTGTGTGCGAAAATCCCTGCCTAGGAAAGGCAAAGGCAGGAACTGTGCTCGTTATTGATTTTGAAGTCAAGGTTACCAGGTTAAGCCCACATCTAGGTTGAGATTTTGTAGAGAAGAACAGAGTACAGAGTTTAAATACGAGAATAGATAGCTTAGAGGCATTCTGTATGTGTGAGCCATGCTTGGGGTCTGTCTCAATTTTAACAGCCCCTTTGGTTCCTAAGTCTTCCAAAATCAGACTGTCCCCATAGGGTAGCAAGCCCCAGCCTCAGCCCCAGCCCCAGCACATCCTGGCTCTTGCCTCTTTTTCTCTGATCTAATGCCCTGGTCCCTCGAATTCTTGTAGTTCAGCTTGTAGCACAAATATCAGTTTTCCTGAGGTGCAGACATAGGGTCTTTAGATATAACTCACCATGTAACCTGGTAATTCAAGTTCTGTTTAGCATTTTCTTGAATGCACATGGCTGATTTGTTCATAAGATGTATGTTTTTCTTAATTAATACAAGAACATTTATTTAGATATGACTCATGATGTTGGGAACACAAAAATCAAAATTAGGTCCTTATACGATGAGCCTAACAGCTTAATGGAAAAAATCTAAAGAAGAGCATGTGTGTGTGTATACGTGTGTGTAGATGTGTGCAGGTGTGTGTATGTGTAGGAGTGTATGTATAGGGGTGTATGTGTAGCTGTGTGCATGTGTAGGTGTGTGTATAGGTATGTATTGCAGGTGTGTGTATCTGTAGGTGTGTGCATGTGTAGGAGTGTGTATGTGCAGGTGTGTGTATGTGTAGGAGTGTGTATGTGTAGGAGTGTGTGTGTGTATGTGTAGGAGTGTGTGTGTGTATGTGTAGGTGTGTGCATGTGTAGGAGTGTGTATGTGTAGGTGTGTGTACGTGTAGGAGAGTATGTATAGGGGTGTATGTGTAGCTGTGTGCATGTGTAGGTGTGTGTATAGGTATGTATTGCAGGTGTGTGTATCTGTAGGTGTGTGCATGTGTAGGAGTGTG